>VCRD01002227.1:57984-88216 GCA_006783055.1 Trinorchestia longiramus | reverse complement strand
TACCTATGCTCTGCATGTAGGACGAGTGTTATTTAAGTCATTGGCATTTCATGGTCAGGTCTCTCGTCTTCCGGCCTGTCTTCAAAGGTAGAACTGTTGCTATTACTATACTCGTTAATTTAATAGTTGAAGGTTCACTCATTCGCCACCCTTCTTGATTATCATTGCATTGTATTTATCTTTGAAAAAGAAGTGATGCATGAGCAAAATTCTATTTCCTTTTTATAATTTTCTATAAATAATTAATTAAATATTTTTTAACCCCCACCAAAATTTTAGACATCAGTGACAGATACGAAATCGGGATAATTCTTATGATTACAGGCTAAAATAGTTTTACAACTATCTTTACTTCTGACCTGGAACTTCGTCCTTGACTTGGTCAGTGTTATTTATACTGAAAAATTCAAGTAAGATGAACGTGTGCACTATACATTAGAGCACCATACAATAAGTCAGAGAAGAATCCGACAACTAATCAAGAATAGAAATGGAACTTTATCTTTCCTCATGAAAATTACTTCAATGTAATTATAAAAGTACAACAGATTCCACGAGGCACAACACAATACTAAACCAACTACGGAGAACGTGAGTGTCTTTGACGGTTAATATTGGCTATGCTAAAGAATTGACAGACATTTACAATTTGTAAACTATATGTTCAGCAAACAAGGTGGTTGTACCACAAATCTGAGATGGCACGATGACCAAAGTCCGCCGCATTTATAAGAAAATTTGCCGTGTTGTCACCGTTGTTTTTCTGTCATCTAACTGACGTACTGATGTGAACATATTTTGCGAGTGACAGGAAATTGACTGGAGTTGAGAATCCAAAGTCGTATGTTTAACCTAAACTCCTCAGGAAAATGCGTTGCAGATGTCAACCAAAAGTGAATTTAATTTAATTTTAGAGTGTGGATTAAACGTTAAATATTTTTGTTGAAAAATTAGTTCTTATAGTACGTGTCCCGCGTATCATATCCACCTAAACCTGTCAAATCACCACAAGGGTCATTAATTAGAACATGATGCCGTGCAACAACAGCCCGCAAAAGTAGGATGGTTAAAATCGTTTAGTATCATTCGGCATACGATGTTTATGTAACATTCTAATGTCCAATGAACAATTGAACCTTTAGGTTGAGTAAAATGAATTTCATTCAGCATAAATTACTTGGGAAGTTCAGACGGATACAGATTTCAGGGAACCGGGAATATAATAACGGTAATACATATTTCAGAGTTGGGACTCCAATATTTTTTAGTTTTCACATTTTTTAACTTGCCGGCTGGAAAGCATGTGAGCTTGAGTGTTCTCATAAGCGCTGACAGCATTCCCTAAAGTTTTTGCGTCTAGTTTCGAACTGTTTTGCGATAAGATTTTTTTTCAGTCAAGCGTATTGCTTACTTCGACCAAACAAGTACGTTATCTTGTGAAGGGAATAAGATTTCCATCCTGAAAAAGATAGAAAACATGATTTTCTTTGTTGCATCACGTGGTCTTAATTTCAGCATCGTCTGAACGAGAATCGATGTACTATTTTGATTATGAATTAAGAGTATTTATTAAATAGTTTTGCAGTGTAGAAGGTACTTTGCACCATAAAATTTAGGCCGCCTGCGTAAGGGAAACGTCGCCGATTGAACAATGTGTGAACTCACATCATTGTGGGATACATGAACTTTCCCTTTTACTTGATGCTAAATAATTTGAAAAGAAAACAACAATACTTAGTACCTAATTAACCCATAAATGCTACGAAGCACTGGTATAAATTTTCCTTCTAATATAAATTTTCCTATAAATATAAGAAATAAAAACATTGATAGCAGCCATTATAAAATAAAAAAAAGGTATAATAGAATATGGCAACAGGAACGAACATTTTAATCCGTTTTTGGGTTGTTACCCAAGTCTCATACCGTCTAAAGTAAATACATCAATCACATATATGCACTTCAATCACGCACAGGCATTTCATTCACGCACCCGCACGGCAATCATACTTAGGCCCCAGGGCTTAAAACGAATATAAAGTCAGTACTTCATAATACGAGGGAATTCCTTATTCAGTATTTGTCGAGACGATTTATGAATGTGTTTACAGTGCAAGCAGAAACGAGATTTTAAAGCAGCTGGCTTCAGGTTCGGAGAATTTTAATGGCTAAAAGTTTAAAGCATGGAAAGTTCAATGCATGGTATGCATTGAAGTTTCTTGTGGTTATTTTCGAATGTTAGTAATCGTCACAGTTCAAGATTAAATATTGCTATTAAATTAATAATTTAATTTCATTTTCTTAGAGCACAAAGAATTATTTTTGCTAGTTTAAAATAAAAAGTAAATTTTTTGCCCTATGCATATGTACATACAGTAGAAGTCTTTTTAACCGGCACCCATGGGACTTTGCAGTTGCCGGTTAATATCACCCAAGTAACCACAAACAATTCATAGACATGCTAGAAATAAAAAGAAAAAATATCAATTGCTTAAAGCAGTTAAAGAAAAAAACATAAAGAATAAATATATAAAGCTTTGCCAGCGAGTGCCGGTTTAAAGGAATTCTACTCTATTATAATAACAAATGTTGTAAAAGTAATTGTAAAGTGATTGAATACATCTTGGTGAATAGGTACATGTTATTATCAAGTTAAAAACCAACATTAGATTGAAATTATTCAATATATGCTTCTCTTGTCCCGTAGAGAATGAAAAAATTAACGAATTGAGGAGTTGTATTGGTCATATTTCCTGGCAGGAATAATTATTCAAGGAAGTTAAACTACACACCATGTGTTTGATATCGCAATGGTTTCTCACACCGAGAGTCCTTATGTTGCAACCATTATGGCTGAGTGACTATCATATCGTTGCTTTGAAAACAAAGCCTTTTATGTCGAGACTGATTACTACCGCGAGAGCTGCGTGTATGCATGAGAAGCACCTCGGGCAGAGAAGTTGGACACCCATGAAGCCTTTGCGTGCCCACTGAGCCAGCTGCCTCTGAATGAAACTTCCAAACTTGGGCAACAGATCGACGCGCCAGCTGTTTCGGAGGTCACACCACCTGTTCTGCATATACCAACTTGCCCTGCTGTTTATATAGATAAGCGCTGGGCCAGCTGTTCGCTAGACTTGGCGTCATGGAAGTGATGAGAGCTGGTGCCTTTTAGGGCAAAGCCTTGCCTCATGAATGAAACTGCGAAGCCTCGCATCGCACGCTATCAGCACGTATGCTGGTCAAGACGCGGTCAGTTGTGTTGTGAAAGATGTTTGCCACGAGGAGTTCATTCAGAAAACTTCGCTTGAGAAGGATATATAGGAAGGTGTCTAGCAATGTCTTCGAGACAAAGTCATTAACCTTTGACTGGGGATGAGTTTATGCAGGCGAAGCAGAGTTGCACTCACCACTATGCCTGCTGTACCAGCTCAAGAATCTATGTAGACTGAACTGTTTGCACGATGGTAACAAGGGACACTTTCTTCCAATCAATGCACCTGTTGTATCCAAGTTTCACATCCACATTTCCCATGATGAGAGTGAAAGCTCACAAAGACCATCTGCTCTCAGGAGTTTTTACCCCATAATGCTTAGCGAGACATTGGAGCTAATTAAGAACTGTCGCCAACAGATGGTGCCAGAGACGAGGTTAGTGCCATTCCGCGTCACTTCGCCCACATGGCACCAAATGATTCAATTAAGGCTATCTCACCTCTCAGCTCCCAAAGGGTTCCACGCAGGCTTTCTGACCTAATCTACAGGTTGCTCAAAGATCGACCTGTTCGTTTCATAGAACAGATCCACAAGTTCTGCGATAACGTGAAGGACTTGAGGAGAAAAAGTGCGAGTCACATCTGTGCATGTGGGCCGATTGGGAGAAGAAATTCTTGTGAGCGGCGCCAGTCGAGTTGTTTGATATCGTGTTCTCCGCCCCAATGCAGCTTAATTAGAACTGCTTATACAGCGACTTCGAGTCGCTGTCGTTTCCTCTAGTGATACTATGTTAAGCAAGGGCTGGCCCATCATCTTGAAGAAAACCGTCGCCTAATGCACTGTCAATTGACTTTTAATTATGCATTGTCAGATAGTTCGAGAATGCACGAAGTATAATTAAACTGGATTGATACATTTGGTATCGAGGAAACCGAACATGTGCGTGTTTACCTTACGTGGGTCAATTCATATTAGGAAAACAGAATTCACGAAAGTGCGTGACCAGTTTTAATTATAAACTCAGTCTTAAGGGTGAAAAACATCATAACTCAACCACAAACACACTGATGAATAACGAAAGAGTAAAGGGTTAACACATTTTATGAGTAGACTAAACGGAGGTTGGTTCATGAGAAAATTTTAATTACGATGCGCCTACAATGTCCTCAAAAAAGTCTGACAAATTACTACCATCAATCTGACGTGATTCAGACAACGAAACTTAAATTCCTAAAAAGTTAAATTCCTCAACATTTCTTAAAATTATTTTTAAGTTAAAACTTAAAATTCCTAGTTCCTATGCACATTGCTTCTATACACGCTAAGTGCCCTACGAATCACTTCTGAACGTAGTGAGTGCCCAATCCGCGTTATTTAATATCCGTCTAGTGGTGTATGGCACGATCAGACATGCGTTACTCTTACATTCGAGGCATGGAGTTACGCACGACATGGGCACTTTTCCTTGACTTTATTGCTTCAATTATTTTTTTTTCATGTTGCTCACCAGAATTCTACATCTGAGGAAGCAGTGAGTTCAGATGTAACTTGTTACTCGTAGAGGTCTTGAGATTTTTCTGTGTTTCTAATAAAAAATGGGAGCCTCTTGCATTTACCTGCAAAAATTGATGCTGTATGAGCATAAATTAGCATGTAAACTGTAAGCTGTCGGTCGCGCGTATGTTAATGCTGGCATAAGTATGGGCTTTGAGGGGACCAGGCTGTGGGTGGACCGCCTATACTTAGCAAACAAAACATAGCCGATATACAATGGAGAATCCTACGAGAGCCATATTTCTTGTTCTCAGTTAGATAAACTACTACGTTCGTGCGTCAATTATGATTTTGACGGTTATACTTAAATAAAAAATGAAAAACTTTGCTGGGAAGTCTTACGAAAAGCATGTGATGGAATTGTATCCGATGTGAATAATTTTCATTGACTATGCTTGCGAAAAAAACAGAAAAATTGTTTACTAAATATTTTATTACGTTTACGCTTTTTAAAACACATTGAACGCAATCGGGATGATGGATTTGTTAGCGAGATATAAGCAAAATCTGTTGGAGCTGACCAGATGATAATGATGTACATGATGAGAATATACATTGAAATTTTGAGGAGCGTCTCTAAAGAGATTCCGAAAGTGTTCCGAAATAAGGAAGAATTTATAGTATCCCACTTGTAAGCGTCAAATTATCAAGATTTTAACTTTCGTCAGACTGCAGTACACGTTTTAGCAGCATAAATTTTACTTTTGTTGTGCTGTTTCTGTTAGTGCGAGACCAAACGATCGATTGTATAGAGAATAAAGCTTGTGACTCAAACTTGTGATGAAAGCAAATTTAAAGAATTCGTAGCACAACCTTTGTTAGCAGATTTTTGAAGGACAATGTCGTTTCAGTCATTACTTATGCCTACTTTTAGAGTAAAATTTGACCAGTAGATTAGAAATGAACAGTTTTGTAGGTGTAGCAACGTTGATCAAAAATATTTCCAGATGATGGTGGTTCTTAGGGATGAAAATGACTTCCACTCGAAAGTTCGTATCCTTGCTTTAAAAAGTATTCCTGTACCTTGTTTTGGGGATGCTGCAGATGCAGAAATTGAGCTAAACAATTATAAATTGATTGAATAGCTGTGCTTCGCTTATAATTTGCAACTGGCTATCTGTAATTACACTTGGTTTGATCACGTCTCTAAAGCATTCGGCTCATTAGCTTGGCTTAATGTCTAACACTTGCATGCCTAAAGAAAATCAAATATTCTAGAGACAGGTTTTTAGTGAAGTCGTAAAAGCAGGGTCTCGTATGACCTAAAAAACATGTAAAGGTCGCTCTGAACACTTGTGGACTTCGTATAGTTATTATTTCGTGTCCAATTTCAGCATTGATTCTAGTGCTTGGAAATAAACTACAATTTGATTTATATTTTTATTTTAAGGCACATCAATTTCAATACTTTTAGGAGTTTTATTGAATCTGCTCGTCTCTCCACTCACACCTAAAATCAAAGTAGAAACCGAACCCGTGTTGGCGTTGCTTTTACCGGCACACAAGCTGATAAAAAGTAGAATTTCAACGTTAGCTGTCGCGGAACTCGAGCCCGCGTGTGAGGGTGCGAGAGTGAGAGAAAATTACTTACTGCTAAAGTCAGAAATGTATTTTGTAAGAATTCTACGCACATTTTTAAGGTTATTTTCTTAGTGTATATTTTCTTAAGCTAAATTTCTTAGTGTATTCTATCAGCAGAGTCGCCAAAAATTCGGTGCAATATTGCGTGGTGCTAGTAAGTAATGTTACTGTGCATTTCGTAGTGAACTTTTATTACTACAACTCGGACAGGATTTTTAGTATCGTCATAGTCCTTTTCATAGAGCTTAAGATGTAAGAATCTATTGCAGATGAAATAATATTAACACGACAGACTAAGAATATTTGCGCTCGTTATCGTGAAGGTTATTTTAGTCGGAACTTTTTCAATTTCAATAGCGAAGCGAAGAACTTTCATAACTATACCTTAGGCATAAGTTTTCTTTGGACACTGAGCATTCTGTTTACCATTGACTTTTTCTTCTAGCTTTTCTTATAGTTTACAAGCAAATTATACTATTCTATATATATCCACAGGCATTGTTGACCATTAAGTAAAACACTGCCTTGAAGACGTGGAAAGCTCACTGAATGTACCCGTTAAATTCAACAAATGAAATTGCTTATATTGTTTGCACAATCATGAAAAAACAACTTTCTAAAAACCCGTCTATTGGAGTTGGTACGAGGATGTTAGTGAGCTTATAAGGCGGCTCTTGAAAAAATTGCGAATTATGAAGAATTTGAAGTTGATGTATTACGACTTGATCTAATGGTCAGCAAGGATACCTTCCCTGAAATAAAACAATATGATAATTGTCATTTCCGTCTTGATCTCTCATATGTATGTATTTGTTATTTGCTACAAATTCATTTGAAACTATTATAATTGCTTTCATACTTTGTCCTCGAGTCCCCTTCTACGCTACTCATTGTCATAATCGTCGTCTTATTTGTCCTAATTGCAAAGTTCAATATTTAACTCGTCTATTTATTGTTGAGTTCCTGTAGACCTTTATTGAACAGAGCAATGTGTTAGCACGAACAGTCAAAATTTAATTCTCAAAGATTTCAACTATGGCTTCTCGTATATTTCAACAAGACTAATAAGTAAGTTTCAGTCAGATTGAAACAAAAACCGCATACCTGATAAATTGAACGACACAACTCTAAAAAGTATAATTTTGTGTGTCGTTACAAATTTCAAGATTCACTGAATCATTTGAGATAATCCAATAGAATTGATGAACTTTAGATCATCTGTCATTGTTGCCTTTCCTTTTTACTGAATAAGGTCGAAATGAGGATGAAACTGAAAAAAACTGCGAAAAGTGATTTCGATATGGAGGACGGTAAAACTTGTGTCCCAAATACCACTACAGGAAAATTTTCTTATGTATTGAGGAACAGTGCTTTCAAAAAAACTAATGAACATTTTACCATAGGTCAAACAAACAAACAAACAACAATCTTTATTTCCAATCATGTACACAGTACATAGACATTTAGTACATTGGTTTTTCAAATTTTTAAGGTTAACATTCTTAGAGTAAGGGTGATGGTGAGCTCCATGCGACGATCCTGGGATGTGTCCATGGGCGATGAGTTGAGGTCTTACCGATAAGTGCGAGCTCACGACGTGAAACGAGAAACAGCTCGTATTCATTGCCGGGTTTCGAACCCGCAGTCTTTCTGCACAAGCAGAGACCCGATACAGAACACGGGCCGCAGACCACTCGACTACGGTGGCTGCCTCAATGTCAATTCAAGAAAATGAGCGTTTAGTCAAAGTACTCCGAAAGACATTCTCGCTTACAATTCATAATCACTATCGTAAAGAGTAAAAAAGGGGGCTGAAACATAGTATGTATATTTGCTAGTGTTGTCCTCAGAGTTACAGTCGAGATAACGAAGTTAAATTCGTTGTTCAGCGACGCTCGTAACGTAAAGCATGGATTTAACTTCGCAGCTAATGCTGGCGGGTGATAAAATCTTGTGCAACATCAAAAGCCTAAAGATAAACTATGCAGAAGTGACAAAACCAAGTCATCTAGCAAAACCTTCGCTGTTTGCAATTACGTGGCTTTATGGTTACTATACATGCTGTAAAAAAGTTATGAAATTGAGAACCATCAATCCCTGAACTGTTGAGCGCAGTAAGAGCGTGTTAACACGATCAAAACTATGAGAAAAGGGATAAATTATTGTTTTCAATTAATACTCATTGGCCCAAGACCATGAGCCATGTCATTCACAAAGATGAATAGACAATTCGGTAACTACTCCTACAAAGTCTTTAGAACTGAACAAATAGTATTCCACAATCGGATTACTAAATTCTAGAGGATCAAGCCTTATACGAGCAATAATTGCTAAAGGCAATGAGTGTATCTATTAAAGCATTAAAATTTCAACCAGTGATGCAAGAGATTTTTCGTACATATGATTTTACTTCAACAAAATCCTCAAGGAAATATTTTCGATAGAGCAGATTTTTAAACAATATAATCGTAAAAAGTCGTTCTTGCTGGAATCGTCAAGAACAAGTTCAAGAAGTAAAAGATATTTTTTGCAGCACCTAAAGTTACTTCTCGTCTTGAGCTTGATGCTTTTCGTTATTTATCTGAAGAAAGTCAGACCATAATATATTCATGTAGGGATATACCATATCTTTCCATCATTAATGTGAAGAACGTTAAAAAGGAAAAATTTCAGTTTTCTCAAACTAAGAATTAGCTGACGCCGGTGGGTAATCATGTGTAACGATATCAGAGGAATGTAAATTCTGAATAACACAGTATGATCATAATACACATTTTATAAAAATTGATTGGAAATTCAAAACTTTAAAAACTTTGCCACTGACGAGTGAATTCACATGCACAAAGATGCTCGAGTGTAGGCAACATTTTCGCTTAACGTATTATGCACGAGATTAGTAATGCAGAGAGTTGACGTTGTGGCAAGTACATTTTTCTAGAATCAGCCTAAGACAACAGAGACAACGTACCTCAGTGATGCTCAGTGTATATTACTTCTACACCCTTCATCCTCAGAAATTTTTTATGCGCATCCGAGAGAGATGTTTTTCCATCGAAGCACAAATATGCTGATGAGGTAATTACAAACAGCGACTCTACCAATAACATTCACAATTTAAATTATATGAACAAGTACAAGCTATGGAACATCGATTACACATGGAGAACAAGTGTTATATATAGCGAGCAGAAAAAAATGTGGAGAACCTGTTCGAAGATTTGTGATGCAAAGCACAGCGTTGTACAGGCCGGGATGCTCGGAGGCAGACCTCTATACCTCGCCTGCTGCCCGCACAGCCTCAGGCGCCAACCTGCTGTCTAGGCTTCTTAAACAGGGGGTGGACGGGAGGGTGGCAAGTCGTCAGCTCCTTATCCTCAAATTCCTGAATTATTTTTCATGTATGCTTTGTTCTTACTATAGTGATGCAGCCACTTGAGGTTATCTAGAATTGATACAAGGCCCCACCCTGTGTAGATTGCTGCATGAGTGTTAAAAGTGCTGGTAAACAGATCAAGAGATGAATGGTGGTGAAGAAAGAGTGATGGTGTGACCACAGTGAACAGGCTTGCTCTGACTAGACTGGCCAGATGGGCGCTCTCGGCCACACAGTTTTTGTTGCCTCTTCCATTCGCTTGCTCCGAGATTCCGTATTTTGTTTTTCCTTGTGCCCTCACGAGATTGTCGTGAGGAGCTCTAAAGTTCTCCAGTATTTCTAGAATTTTAGTCTGATTAACATAATTTCGAAAACATATCTAACGTAAGAACTATTGAAATAAAAAACAGTGCCTTCAGATTTCAGTATCTTATACATGATAGGATTTCATTTAAGTTTTTTAAATCTGGTTTTGCTTGAGAGCATTCATGTTTGACAAAAAGACCTGACTTTGATTTTCAAGTTAGTTTTAAGACTGTAGTAACCACTTCATGTACGTCAGCATTCATCGAAACATTTAGCTCCAGAACAGGTTAAAGTTGTTATTTTACACACAATATGAACAGCTTCTAATACAGCATTCATTTTCTACTCCAAATGCAGACTTTCGTTTCAGTTTCAAACTAGTAGCTCTAGTTTAATTGGATACAAACTTAAGATAATGAATGACTTTGAAAGATTCATTTTACAGGTTGTGACAACTGATATCGGAAAGAAATTTTTTACTTCGTTGTGTTATTCAGCATGGGATTAACTGCTAGCAGCTAAATTTGATCTACTGCTAGAGCTATATGGACCGTTGTAAAATTTCATGGCTCCGTCAAATGTCATGTGTGAATTAGGACTTTGTTCATTCGTAAGTCATCTATTCCATAATATTTTCTCAATTCGCGTACACGCACTGCCGACATCAGTCTAACGGCGTTGAGAAAAGGGAGCCATGTTATGATGGTTTTCTAGTCAAACAAATAAAAGTACCTAAAAATCAGCACACTAAAACGTTTGGTTTCGTTTTGTGTTTGATGAAACCAGTCGTATAATTTTTAGTGCAAGGTGCATGATTTTGATTTCGGCACCTCTTATACCGTACATGAACTTAAATTTGAGTCATTTACAATGCATTGGTATTCACTCATCCTAGAATTAAAGATTCTAAATAGCAATACGAAACACTGTTAACAAGCTATGATCTGTTCAAGTTTTTACTTCAAAAATGCGATGTTACGAAAGATTCAAAAGCATTTTATGACTTTGAATAGACGAGTGTTCGTCCATTGTGAAGAACGAAAGAAAAGGCCTTGATCTGCAGTAATGCATCTCGATTGTGGTCTGCATCCAGCGATTCAACTAAATAATGACCATGGCTTTGAAGTCCTTCAACCATCATCAGGTAACAGCAAAAAAATCTTGTTTCATTTAAGCTTTTAAAATTGTATATTGCCTTGTCATGAATCCAACTCCCATTTTTTGAAGATTGCAACTAGTACAAAGGCCAGTTAACAGTGGTATAAACATTTATAATGTTGCCGAAGGCATGAACCTCAATTTGAGGTTAACATAAGTTGTATAATTAGAATGAACGGGCTGAGGGAAACATATTCTTTATTTTACAAACGGCAATCATCGCACAGTGGAACCAAATTTTGTCCAAACACACATTCGTAAAATAAAGATATTTCTAAGAAACCAAGGTAACAGAAACGACAGCCAAAATATCTGATAACATAAAGTTAAAGGTTGTTTCAGATATGTTCTCTATGAACTGTTCGTATGTCTGATACAATGCTAAGTTGAGTTAAAAATGAACGATGTTCTCTATCAACAACTCGTATGTCTGATACATTGCTAAGTTGAGTTAGGAATTACGCATAAGTGAAACACTATATTACTTGCTATAATTCCTGCCACATCAACTTTTATTTTCGGTGCACCTATTAGCTCCAACTCTATATACAAACGTAAAGGGCTTGCACTTGAGTTTGAGTTTCAGTAAATCTCATTCAGATTTTATTCATAGTATCTGCTCTTGAAGTAATATTGATGGTGCTCGTGACTATCGTGGTGTAATGTGAATTAATCGTGTGTTAGCAATGGCTAAAAGAATTTCTTAGAATGTACACATAATATGATATGATACCCAGTGCACTGAAACTATAACATTCATAATTCAGTTAAAGTGTTTTTATAACAAAGTTAATATAAGCGCAGTACAACGTGCACACTAAGCAGAAATGTTTTGTAATTTCCATGCCATAGCATGCCTTTTCATCGTAATTATCTGGAATAGAAGGAACTACCTTGAATTCAGTTTCACAGTA
Source organism: Trinorchestia longiramus (assembly GCA_006783055.1). NCBI lineage: Eukaryota > Metazoa > Arthropoda > Malacostraca > Amphipoda > Talitridae > Trinorchestia > Trinorchestia longiramus. The sequence goes on along the minus strand of VCRD01002227.1, from coordinate 76,114 downwards.
ATTTAACAAAATAATGTCTCTCATAATGCATTTCACAGTTGTGCTAGAAGATAAGTTCGACACAATTGAAAAAATGTTCAATTCTAATTGAGTGAACTTGACTGGTTTTGTTGAAACAGCTCAAGCCTGAGGCTGTTGTGATTATATAAGCGTTATTCTGTGAGCTAGACAGAGATGAATGTGTGATAGAAAAATGCATTTTCAATATTTTTAATTTCACAACACATTAAATTCAGTACACTTCTCGATAGAATGCCAACAGTATATTTCGTGGTTATGAAGGAGGTGAAGTCAAAATGACGGACGGGCCAATGCTAGTGAGGTGTGAGTATATGTGAAGACTTTAATGTATATTGTGCAAAGTAAGAACCAAAAAATAAAAATCAATAAGCAAGAAATAAGGTACGGAGGAAGTGCTTAGTACCTAAGGGATAGCGAATGCGGAAGAGATTGGTGAAGATCCATAACAAATACTGAAAATAAAATGAGTGGTACAGGATTCCCTTCAGACCTATTCCCTTCACTCAATACCATCCACTTTAGCCATTAGCTGGTAGGGTCAAGTGGGTGACAACCAGTATCCTAATCACGACCGATTTGTAGACTCAAACAACGCAGAACCAGCGACAGCTAAGCCTGATGAGCAGACCACGAACTCTGTTCGTCAGTTGCTTGCATCTGCACCCACTTCTTGCTGCAGCGTCTGTGCAAACGCTGCTGCTGCTGTTGCAGTGACAGTTGTTTGTTCGGCATAAATAAACCTCAGTTAGTAGTAAACCTAGTTGTGGTTTACCCATCGCCTGAAAATCTCTAGAAAGTTAGAAGTATTTTGTTATTTTAAGATATAGGCCTCGTAGTCAGATGTTTGCTCTGGTTTTGATGTACGTAGCATTGGATTTTCTCCTATGCTGAATGGATTTTCTCTTATACTGAAATCTGAGCCATTTGAATTAGGTATTTCAACCAAATCACTGGATTTTTTCATTATCCGTAAGAAGCAATTATCTGTGGTTTGTTCACTAGAGTAACGTAATCGTGGACAGTAGTAAACAGAAGTAGTATTCAATTGTGTGTCAAGATCATGAGATAGAAAACAGTAAAATTTCCGTATTATAAGCTGGCACGTTGTTGGTAAAGAAAACATTGGCTTTGAAGTCAGAGTTCACAATAACATTTGTGAATTAAAATTTAGCATTTTTTTCAGATCTCATTCAAGCCATTCATTCACTCGGAAACTAAGACCTCGCTTCCAGCTTTGAAAGCGTTTACAACAGTGAAACGTAGCCTCCCTAGTGGCATATAAAAATTTGTCTCAGATACTAGAGTTACGATCATGCAATACGAAGCAGGACGAAGTCCATTGAGAAATATGCTGTTGTATAATGTATTTATTCAAAATAGATTACACGTGGCTCATGATACAAATAACATAAAATAATAAATAATAGTAATAATTGTTTTGATTGCAAATTTAATCCATCAGTATAAACAGACCATAAAGGTGAGTAGTGAACTGTTCAGATGATAAGTTTAAGTCTGAGAAAATTCGAATAGCACTGGTCAAACCTGCAAGGTGTTTGAAAAGTCGCTGTGCACTACATTTTTATCATAACATGTCACAACACAGAATACAGGAAACCTAAATGAAATTAATGATCAGTGTTAAAAATCACTTTCCTTAGCACCAACATAAACTTGGATCCTTTTTGATTTTGTTTTTATTTATCAACAAGGAGATGTGCAGCACCGAGATGCACAACATGTGTGCACTTGGGAATGTTTCAATAAATCGCTGCCACACTACATCTATTTACCACTGTCTCAGAATACATGTTCGTCGAGGATAAGATGCTCTTTAGTTGTTCACATCGTGTTAGTAACGAAATGTAGAATGTAAAAAAGTTATTATTGGGATAGTGCAGAAATATTTTCCGAGCACCTTATATAACAAAATAGTTTAATAACTACCCTAATCAATATTTTTCAATAATATTGACTTCATAACTTATCATTGCAATTCTAGATGAAAAGTATGAATTGTTTTGAAATAATTGTCCATGAACGGATGCTTTCAACCTATAAAAAGGCCAGCATTTGCATATAGCTATTACGGTATTTATTGTTCGTATTCTGTTTCAAGAATATTAATCTCTGAAAATTTAATTTAGTCTCTAAAAATACAATGTTACGAGTGGAATGTCCGCTCCTTAAGTGGTCGTACATGTTAGAATTATTTAATATTTGTATTAGGATATTACTTACATACTGGTTTTAATGAAGGTATTGTGTGATCCTTAAATACTTCAGTACGTACTACAATATTGTTAAAAAAATTATTTTCTAAATTATCTTTTTGTGAGTTTTTACATTCAAGCGACAATTTGACAGGTTGAGAAGTAACTTTCACTATCTTGTGTATATATCTAGCGTAGCATATGGTAAACAAGATAATAATAATTTACATTTTTGAAATTAGAAAACCGTGACTTGCAATTCATATTTTTAACTTCCAGACTAGTTAATAAGAAATGTAGGAAATTTGGAAAGACAATATTATTAATAATGTTAGAAGCCTATACTTCCAATAATGAAATTATGCTTCACAAGATTTGTTTTGCATGCGATTCTACAAAAATTTAGAAAAAAGACAATTTTATAGTGAAAAAATAAACTACTATTTTGATAATAGAATAACAAAATACGGAAGTCGTTTGTTATTTGGATGGCAATTGACATCGATATCAATTGACTGTTTAAAAAACGATATTATAGATCAAAATCTTAACGCATTCGCACAAAAGTCGTCCGGAGACCATCAACAGAAACACAAAACACGTACTGTTCATAATTTCACGATTTGGAAAATGTAATTTGAACATGGTACAAATACTTTCTTCCTGTAAAAATTCTAACTTATCTCCATTTCAAATTTAGAGCTGGAGTTTATGTTCGAAATTAACATAAGAAGTTTATGTTCAACATCACGAAGAAATGTTTGATACGAAATTGGAATATAGATGGCCAAGGACGACCGTAAGAAAGTTAAATTTAATGACAGAAATGAAAACACGCATGAACTTTGGGCATAACACATTTCAAAAGTGACAAACCGGGGACATGAAAATCAGATGATAAGTACTATTGGAGGTGACAATTTTGTTAAATGAATCCGGAACTATTCATCGTCATTATGACCATAGAACGATAGGGAACACCTGAAACACGAAAAATAATACTTTGAGATGCAGAATACTGCTTTCTCAAGCAATGCAACAAAATGGAGGTGTGTTGCAAGTACTGATAACTGTACGCGTTTGTGCAAAGGTAAAAGAGAGACACCAACATTGTTATATCTTACCCTGACTGATTCTCCCAACGAACAATACGGCGACCAGCCTGAAAGTTTACCATTGCACGGAGTTTATGAGGGAAAAATTGGAAGTAATTTTGTGAGCAGGAGTGTAGTGGTTAAATGTATGTGGACCTCCAGTGCAATTTTTGAACTTCTTCTATTAACTGAAAAAGGCAAGCAACAGTAAAATATGAGCTGCCCACCTTCGCAATTTTTCTTCATTATGCCAATATTTTCAACAAATATCCATAAACATATATTGTCAGTCGGCATATATAAATAAATTAAATTGCATGTCATCAAAGTAAGCAGGTCGGCCAAGATATGAAGAGCTTACGTGGTCAAAATTTCCCCATCTTTGAATAGGCAAACAATTTCTGCGTCTTCCTGCACGTGATGAAGCAAAATCCGTACACATCACAAACGTTCTTATCAGCATTAGATGATTCCTGACCTTCATTAAACTTAAAGAAGAGCAAATGTGGACATATTTTTTTGTGTACTTGGCTATCACTTAGGGTTGCAAAAACTGAAATTAAATGGTAATAACGGCTTGAACAGCTTAATAGGATGATTAGACCTCTAATGAACAAAATAAGGTAGGAAACATTCTTCTTCAAGGTTATTTAGCAAAAAATTAGCAAAGTAAACGAACATAACACTCCATCAAATTGATTTACTAAGGAATGATCAAACAATTCTTGGCCAGAAATTTGTTAAGAATTAATACATAACATGAATATTAGATTCTTACTAATATTCCGGACACTTCCGTAGCAGCATGAACAAAGAATTTCTTGATTTAAAGAGCGTACAGGAGTTTGACAAAATTGCTCCCACTCTAATGTTTTGTTTAAGTATTTTTTCGAGTACTTATGTATGCAGCAAACATGATTAAAAAATTTCGTGAAATTGCATTATCGCCCTTTTAGTGTATGAATTTAGCTTATTGCATGAGATTTTGAGTTTATTTTCTGTTTCTAGCACGTGAATTTACGAAATATGCGTGACTTAAAAAGTTTCTCGCTTGGTAGGAGGTTATGTCCCACAACCAATGAATCTCTTCAATTTTTCAAGAGCTGTTATATTACAGCCACAGGTTTAATTCCTGAACTATTGAAAAATCTATGCCTAGAGACGTTTGTTTAAAAATTGCATATGTAAATCAAGCTTAGTAAAGGAGGAAAATAAGCACAAAAATACTTTGTGTTGGTAAGCCCTAGACAAGTGCCACTCAAATGATTGCAAGTCCAAAGCAGCAACAAAAATAATTTAGCCGATGCAAAAACTGATCGCTTTGGACTTCATAAAATTTAAAAGAATGGGAGAGTAGCCATCAGGCAACCGTATGAGGTTATACTGCAGCACAGCCTTCAAATCTTTGTCCATGGATCAATGGAAGTGAGCAATGGTCTTGTAATCAAGTCTTCCTTTTTTCTCCCTCGAAGAGGCTTTTTGCTAGAGGCAGTAAGAAATATGCTGTTAATTTTGACTGCAATAATCTCACAGCCAGTAAGAGTCAGTGCTGATTTTGACAAACATCATAAAGACCTTGTGGTTCATACATAGCTTAGAGCAGTAAAATAAATGATTATAAGAATGTTTAACACCAGTTTATCAGATGGTCTAAAATATTTTTCGTGTTGGAAAGTTTTGGGCAAGTTCAAAGTCAGTATCTCTCTCTCCTGAATGATCTCTGAAAGACTGAATCGAATTGGCTTGGAGAAAAGCAGAAAATTCCTTCGTAAGAAGTCATTAAACAAGTATCATGTATATCAAAAGATGGAACAGTGAAATACGCGACTACACGAATAACTCTTTATTAAATGCAAGTTTTTTAATTTAGCAAATACTTTTATTAACTTCACGTAAGTAAATCAATAAGAGATATTGGCAACCTAAAAATAAGACTTTGTCCACAATAAATGACGATAAATCACTCAAGTATCATTAGTAAGTCCATAAATTTAAAAACATTGGGAGAGAAAAAAAGAGGTTAGGATCCTCTAAACTTACTTTGAAATTTAGCAGTTTTAAGAGACAGTCACGCGAGTCACCTGCATTCGCGCACATTACCTTGCCCCTCTTTTCATCGAACATGAGCACAAAAGCATTATTTCTACTTTTAATCTATCACTATAGGATGAGTTACACCTATGCTGACCTATAGACTTCTCCTATAAATGTATTTGTTACTTATGTATAAAAGAATAGTATTTTCGGGGCAAAATTTGTCATTGGTTTAGATACCGGGCCTCATGAATATTTAAAGCGTGAACAAGCAAGCCCATAATTTCGTTTTACCAAATGACTAAAACATGGCGAGCCACAGCATATGCTGAAATGAAAGTACAGACACACAAATGTCGAGATTTTATGATGGAATCCAGTAATCCTTGCTGTTCAATATACGAATTGTTTCAAACAAAAGAAGGTGTTTCGCCGTGAACTGTTATGTAATATATTCCTTAACTTTCTTGGATTATTTTAGAAAGAAAACTGCATTTCATGCGCAGGTGATTTATCACCTCACAATTTTTTAGAAATCAGAAACACTAAATAATTATTTTTTATGATTAACATAATCCCATACATGCTCGTTTATCTCATCTAAATCATCGAACTCTACTGCACGCGAAAGTTTGTGAGCCATCGGAGTGATATCTATGACAAACAAATTTATTGGCCCTGTTCCGAACACCTGTTCAAACACTACCCTGTTTGGAAGTTATCCATAGAGCTTGATTGGCCCCGGCGCTCGCTGCCACATGCTGGCACTATCAATTTGCTTTAACTCAATTACTTTTATTGTATTGTAAAGGTTCAGTTGTTGTCCAATAATTCCTGCAGAGAAAGGCCCGGAGCCTTCTGTGATAGGGAAAATGGTGCAATTGAGATCTTTACTCGTATATACAAGCAGTGCACTCAAACACAATATGCTATGTACTCGTGTACGGCTTAATTTAGGCTGCAAAAACGGCTGGGAACCTTAACCAATAACATAGATGTGTGTCCGCCACTGCACCTTATTTGCTCAAATGCAACGACTGATTTTACTGTTTCAGCTCTCTTCTCAATGACCTTTACTGATGAACTTATACCAGACGGTTCTGTACACATATGAGCGAGGTTATCAGGCAAAAATTATTGTCTGCTCTTTGATGATTGTTAATGATTAAGTACAATAAATAAGTTTATCATGTTCCATTTTTCATGCACAAACCACGCCTAATACATTTAGCTTCGATAAGAGTAGTAAATAAACCAAGGTAACTGGCACCACCACGAAAAATGCATGTGGTGAATTACGATCGATTTAGATATTAACAAACATATTCTTGCATTCAAAAATTTTTGAGCATCAGATTGTGGTGTGACTGGGAATCAATTCATTATCAGTTGTCTTATCAGGCGTAAACAGTTCACTTTCTAGTGTCAAGCGTGCGATACTATAACCAAACGACGTAAGCACCATCACCATTGTGGTGTAAAGATTACTTTCTCTGAAAGCAGAGGCCGTGACCTGGCTGTAGAATTTAAAAAAAGTTATTATAAAATTAATCAGAAAGAAGTTTCGTTCAGAAAAAAGTAAAACCAAACATATTAATGGAATCTATTTTTGCGCACATTTTCCTTGAATTCTCTGTTATAAAGAGGAAGATTGGTATATTCTTTGAATGATGAGGCTGATATTTTGCGAGTAAAATTGAGAGGTTGAATGAAGAAATTGAGTAGTTCATTCATACATTTATGCGTCAACAATGATAAACTTACTGAGAAGCAAGTGTTAACATCAATAGATGTTCTACGATTTTGCATAATTCATTGCTGTTCAAATAACCTGGGATGCGAACAGATGGCTTCCAACGCAGGTAGTTTTTGCTAGTACAGATATGAGTCTTTATACGGTGGCGAACTTCACTCGAGTTATCATTTAAAAGGGCACTGCCAAACAAGCTCTAAGACGTCCTATAAAAAATCAATAGCTCATAATGTGAGAGTAATCTTCACAACAGCCAGAATGGCGGCTTATTTGGGAGATGATTCATAGAAGTGGCGAATGAGCTTTAAGGGGATGATCCAGTCGCTCATTCTGGCACAGGTCAGCCCTTCAAAACTAGTAGACGTCGGCAAATGGTCAGCGTATCACAAGCTGCCGCTTGCAGTTAGACTCTCATCAATGAGCTGAAATAGCAAACCATGGTTTTCGCTGCTTCCTGATATTACGTTCTCAGTTTAATGTGAATATAGGAACACAAATAGTGTAAATAGATGAAAACTTGCTACTTCTCGTGCACGTACAGATTTCTCGGGTTCTGAACGTAGATTTGACATCTTGTTCTACGAGGGTAATTATACTCATGCAGACCACCAAGCCACTCAAACCACTTGTACATAGGCTGCCATCTAGATTGCATGAGGGTGGTGGATATTATTTGAAAAATTAGTATAAAAAGAGTAAGTTATTTTTCTCGTCTGTAAAATCATCTGTTTACCGGCTTATCTCTAGAAGATCGCTCGAGAAATTTGAATGAAAGATTATACTCCTTTCGAGGCTTATGTTAAAGCTTTAACATGCTTAACCAGCAACAAAATAACATCATTACGCAGCAGTTTTGTCATTAGCTACACCATTGTAAAGCACACCAATTATATGAATGAAATATTTAACTGGTTCAGCTTTGAGCTGTGTCTCCAGAAATATCGTAATTCCAATCTAGAATGAGTTTTTGTAAATTCTCATTCATGCATTGCACGTTTTTACATTTGGTTCAGAATTCGTAGACTAGCGACTGCACAAGTCTTTCTTTACCGAAAATCCTAATATGAAGTGAAAAAACCTGCCAAAATTGTGAGACAATTGTTGGTCAATACTTACTGTATGGGGAAACCTGTGCTGCATAGGCTAAATCACTGTTTAATATCAGCCTTATAACTTTGTTAAAAAAATTATATATATATATATATATATATATATATATATATATATATATATATATATATACTATATGTGTAATTTGAATTTCCTTGTAGAGGTGCCATAGTTACTTTTTCATTGATAAAATTTGTAGTCAATACATGAATTTAGACATCCATAATTTCATACCGTACATTTAAATTTGTTGTAATCGGTTCGAAGTAGAGTTTTACTAAAAATGTAGACAGCAAATTCATGATTTTCAACGCTGGGTTGAGCTCTTGCGTTTATAAAAGTCTAAAACTAATAAATCTACCGAAAGAATTGAAGGTAAACTATCTTTTTATAACAAGTATGAAAAGAATTATCTGATTGCGACCAATGATCTATGATATGACTCGAAATTTTGGTAAGTCAATTTAGCTTCATACTTCGATTAGCAGCTTACAAAACACGTTTTTAAACTACGTATAACTCGTAAATTTTAATTTATATGGCTTTACAAATATTATAACCTTAATTACGCAATCTTTAAGCAGCGCTTGTGTAGTGTAGCCGGGCAGACTGCGATTGAAGAGAATTCATTTTGTTTGGTGTGGAAACTTTTAATCAAATCGTGCACTAGAGTAATTAGGACTCATATTCAACTTCATAAATAATTTCTATAATAAAACACAGTACTAGAACGCAAAAAAACACCTGAATAACAATCTTCAATATTCGTCAGAGGATGAGGAAAACTAGAGAAGACTAGAAATTTCTGACGGTTAGATTTTATTACTAAATAACATGCAGTGCCTGTTTTGGATAACCCTTTTGATTACTTACTGCAAACGTTAAATCTATTTTTGCTGACGATTTGTTTAAAGAAAAAGTTGACATTCCTCTTTGCATAAATTCAAAATTCTCTCATATGCAAAATAATGACACATGCATCAAGGTCAGAGGAAGAAAAGTTTAAATCCGAATTTGTCTTCACTCACGTTCTTCATAGAAGGCATGCAGACATAAAAAACGTGTTGTGTATGGACGTACGTTATCTTGGGCCTTAAATACTTGGATTCTCGATTGTATGCGCACTGATTTCAGTTTTAAAAATTTGGGAAACATGTCTTCTGAAAATGTTAACATGAAAGAAAGTAGTTCCATGCCGAATAAATTACTCCTTGCCTGTTTTTTATCCCTTTTATGCCTTAACAGTACTTGTCGCTTTTCATTTATTTATTTACTCCTACGAACGAAACGTTTGCTGCAGTCAATATACACTCACCTAAATATACTTTCCATAGAATGAAATCCTGAAATAAGTTCCAAACGTTAAAATATCGTATTTCTAGATGACAGCTGTTCTGAGTTCCAGCATCGTGGTAATAAGATAAGTTGAAAACTTAGATTTCACCTCTTGTACTTCAGTTAACTTAAGCACACTGTACGTAATTGGCAAAGGGTAAATTGAAGCCTACACAACAGGTAATATTCCTGTGTCCGCATCAAAGGAAAGTCATGAGTGATCATCAGGAGTTTTCGACATGAACTACTCACAATTTTGCAGTTGGAAGACCACACGTAGTGAATTTCATTTGATGTTTTGAGTGTGTGTGTGCGCTTCAACTCAAGGCTGTAAAGTAAGCATACATGTAATACTAAAACAAGCGAACAATACAGTGAAGACAGGCTTACGTCCTTTTCTAGTTGCGTCATTATCTGTAACGTCATGTCTTCAGAGAAGACGTTTGAAAAAATTCTCAGACTTTCATTTTAACACTTTTTCTCATTAAACGTTACTCAACACATTTGAAATCTTTGGATGGGTTGCAGTATGTGTTTTATATGCTCATCGTTTTATTTTTATTGCCTGCTAGAAAATCATAAAGGACAGTGCACAGTTCCTAAAGTTTTAATTCGGGAGTGCTTTTTAAAATAGTTTAAACCCAATTAGACCATTGTACGACTCACCAGTATCTTATGAAGTTATGAAGCTCATAATTAAGGTTATACTTTAATCCTACCTGTGGCAAGCTCAGATCATCTTGGACAGATTTTAAGTCATTGTAAATAATATCATCATTCCCAACCGGATAAATTGCATACTACATTTCCGTTAACATACATTGTTTAAACATTTTTTCGAAACTGTGGAGCCTACGTACTAAAAACGTTCCAGATAAACGGATGAAATTTTGTGAGTTAATAAATTTAAAAGTTATGATTCAACATAGTCTCATATTTCAAGACTGTTGGAGCTAAGTGACACCATCTGTACGACCATTGCATGAGATGGTGCAACGGATTCAGGAAACAATTTTACGATGCCTCAGTAAGGCTACAATTGCAAGAGCAAGTTGTGAAACCCTCATCCCACCACAAAGCTTTGCGTGTGACAAAGAAATTCATCTGTGTAACACTGCACACACTGCAGATTGTCCAGACCTAAAAATAGAGTAAGCGCAAAAGTGCAAGCAATTCTTGATGAGCAAGAGAAACTTGATGCAGAAGAAAATCTCGTTTCCAGAGATGAGGCGGCAGTTTACACGATGGAATCGACAAGTTCGTGATGGCAAACAGGGCGATGAAAATCCCTCACCACAATAATTATTTGACCGATGTGGGTTTACAGACTTGACGAGGGCTGTGTCCCTTACATGTAGAAAACTTGAATATTGTTCGTAAAATAAATTCTAATAAACACATGAATTTATCATTTAAATTTTGATGAATGTATTCTATTTAGCTAAAATATTGAGCTTGTTTATTTTGATAGTGCTGACTTTACGCAATGGGTAAAGCACTCATACGTGAAATGAGTCAAAATTATTTCGATACCCCGAGTACACGGGAATAAAAAATTAAATTTTTTAGTAAGCCACTGTTTAGGCCTTTTATGTTTTTTAATCCCCGCACACGAACTGAGCAAAGCTGTTGCCCGATGGACCTGTTAAGTAAGCCTGTTGAAGCATGAGGTGAGTGTTTCCGAACTCGTGTAGCTGGATCCATGAACAAAGCTGATGATCGTCCAGCACTGGCCGCTGCTGGAATTTACAGAGCCTTCGCTTCGTTCCGCCCCGGCAGGTCCCCGAGCACAGCGTAGCCTTGACCCCGTGGCTTCTCCGGCCTGCCTCAGCCCCCTTCTGTCCCCCTCCTACCATCCCGTGCCGCACCTCCTCAGCCAGTGAGGAATGTGACCCTGGAGCTAAAGAAGCGAAGCGTGACGTCGTGCCTTCATTTCTGCACCACACACTTCCTCACAGCACACCTGACACGTGCAGTGTTTCCCCACCAGTGCCGCATCAACTGTACACATACCTGCACTCACGTGTTTTATTATCCAATACACCAAATTTTTATTAAAACGGTTATTCTTCCCTGACACCTGCGTCATGACTGTACACTTCTCTATACTTAAACTAACTGATCCCGTACTAAAACTGGGACAAAGTGCACCTGCCAGCGTGGAGCACCTGAGTCGTGTCAACACAGGGCTTGTTAGATGCAATACACCTCTTGTCCCGAGCAACCGACCGCAGCACACCTGGTGGCACCGCGAAGTTGCTTTACAAGCGACGCCCTGCGTTTGCCTATCGTGTGATTGTGGTACACCAGAACGAGGCCTGTCCTAACACTCTTGCGCACATGTTACCACAAGTAACACTCTTCCGAACATGTTGCCTCCAGTAATACTCTTCTGTACATGTTCCCGCAAATAACACTTCCGCACATGCTACCACACATAACAGTCTTCTGCACATGTTACGACAACTAACACTCTTCTGCACATGTTACCAGAAATAAAACTCTTCCGCACATATTACCACAAATAATACGCCTCCGCACATGGTACCACAAATAACACTCTTCCGTACATGTTACTATGGCATCACACCATTCAGTAATACTGCGTAGTTCATGGTAGCGAGAGTAAAGCATTTCTAAGATGCCTAACAGGGTAGTAGTTCATGCTGCACGTACGGTTACAAATTGAATTCGTTAAAGAGGTAGAAAAGGTTGAAAACACCGATTCTGCGAATCTTGGTTCAAAAAGTTTTGAAGACAGGGACAGTTTACTATCCATGGGTAATATGCTATGAAGCTTTAACTATTTCAAGCTAAAACTCAGTACGTACTGGTATCCTTGCGACAATGCTGCTAACCCAAAAAAATATAGCAGCACTTCTGTATCCTTAGCCGAAAAAAAATAGATTCTTCCTTCATTCTGACATCTTTTCAGAGCTATTCATTAGTATAAGCGTGAAATGAGAAGAAAATGAGCATAAGACTATTTTATTGATGTTAATTTTTTTATTCATAAATTTATTCGATTAATTCTAACTCATTTCCAACTACCGATATTATTTGAAAACAATTTGCCAAGTAATAAAGCAACTCTAGCACGATTCTAAAGTCATAAATGCAACTTGTAAGACTTCCTGCTCAATCAATGTAAACTATTATAAATATTTTCTTGAGTTGGTAACGTTCAAACTTGTTTCCTTTCCACCAATTAATGGAGTTTTACTCAATTTAATCCATTCGCTCATTTTTAGACACAACATATCACTCATTCAACGTGAGTATCGCTCATTCAACGTGAGTCTTGTTCATTCAAAGTCAGTATCGCTCAATCTCGACTATGGAGGACAGCCCTTAGAAATATTATTCATGCTTTTGGAAAACAGTGAAAGATACCTTCCTAGAATTCTTCCATCCCATTTTGGTTCGTCTATGTGGAAGCCATTGTAGATGCAGAATATATGGCTGGGCATGCGAATTTACGTAGTAGCAGGGCGGTAACAACCAATCCTTTTTAAGATGATAAGTCGTACTACTCATACCTTTCTTCCTTCCTATTCACTCATACCTTTCCTCACTCACAACTGAACTGCAAACTCTTAGCCGAATATCCATCGTTTATTCAGTAGGAACAAAGACGTGCGTAACGGTACTCAGGTGCTAGTCGAAGTCGGTGATGCAAGTTCTTGCCAACACGGACGTCCTCCTCGTGCAACTGTTCAGTGTTACTACACTTACTGTTCAGAGTTATTACACACACTGTTCACTATTATTACATTAACTGTCCAGAGTTATTACACTGACTGTTCAGTTATGACACTAACTGTTCAGTGTTATTACATTAACTGTTCAGAGTTATTATACTGACTGTTCAGAGTTATTACACTAACTGTTCAGTGTTATTACATGAACTGTTCAGAGTTATAACATTAACTGTTTAGAGTTATTGCACTAACTGTTCAGTTTTATTACTCTAACTATTCAGTGTTATTACATTAACTGTTCAGAGTTGTTACACAACTGTTCAGAGTTATTACACTAACTCTTCAGTGTTATTACGCTAACTGTTCAGTACAATAACATTAAACACTTGTAGACACTGGCGTTGCCAGTATAAAATGCTTTCTCAGGAAGAATGGGACTTTGGCTTTACTCGTGTTTCTAGCTTTGCACACACGCTTCCCAGTCGTGTCACGGAGAATGATCCACTTCCATGACAAAATTTATTCTTATATACATTCATTCTACCCTCAACCAAGCAGAGCGTTTCATTGCACCTTTTCCTTCAGCTGACATTGCTATGCACTGCAGATTCATGAACACATACATATTGTGACTCCTTTACGTAACTCAATGTTACATTATTTAATTGTTCATGCTTAAAAACAAAGGTCTAGGCTCTCAAATGGAAAGTTGGTTGACCTAGGATATAGTATTTATTCTCACTTTAACTAAAGACAGTGAAATTGATTACAGTGATCACTGCTAAGTTGGGAAGTATGAAAACAGTTTTTATTTTGACAAAAATTCAGGCATTATTGCTATCAGATATAGATTTTAATAACGCATAAATTTCAATTCGAAGCTTTTTTGGCGGCATTATACATGTTGAATTGGTAAATGAGAATTTTTGTCCTGTAAAATAAGTTCAGACTTACTGCAGATGAACATCACGTAAGCAAATTGATGATTTGTTTAGTTTAGAGATCTGGGTTAGATCTAATAATAATAATTAATTGATAAGAAAAAAATACAATGGAGACAAATTGTTAGATGAATAGCTCTAACTATAAAAAAGTTTTCCCAAATTGCATTAGATTTATCACAATTCTTTGAAGGAGACTCTGCTTACACCAGAACTTTTAGTTTGAGATGATTTCTAACATTGAACAGCAAAGGCGTGTTACGGCCAACGCTACTTCCTGAACATGTGGTGCATGTTTTTTACGTCAGTTTTAGAATGCATTAAGAACTTCCAAAACTTGTGTGCACATTTCATGAAATTAAAACACGGTGGGGCAACATAACTTCCATTTTTTGAAAGGAATCATAACAAAGTTCGGCATCATAACAAAGGAAGTTATGATGCCGAACTCGGTACTATACATCCGGGATTAGATTTGCTTGGAAAACACTCATCGAAGATCTTTGGACTTGCTGATTTTTATTAATAATGAACTTCGCGTCATCAAACTGAGTGCAAATATAATTTTTCTGACATTTAAACTTTGATGGATGTACTTAACTGTCAACACTCAGAAATCTCTATGTATTATTCCACAGAAAAATTGCGCAACAATGATTATTTTATATTAAACATTTGTTTTTTGTGGAAAACTGCGAGCTCCGACGATGATCTGGCACGGGACGCACTTTCTCGATTAGACTTCAACGCCTGAAACAGCGTGATTCTCTCTACGGTCGCTGATGTAGCACTCAATACTTCCCTAGAACAATTAGATTTTGACATCGAATCGCCACTAAGGCCCGTCATTTATATATTGCGCGAAACCTTATGGCGATTGCTTTAATTATAGGATGATGGTCTTAGATCATAGGGTAGGCTTATAAGGTGCCCCGGCTCATTACTATGTTAATAGCTGTGATGGCAAAGATAACACCTTTGAAATATGCAGTACAGCCGGGCAACTATGGTTCTGCCCTCGCGTGAAGACCTCAGCTCAGGGTGCCAGAGGCGTTCATGAACTTACTACATACAGGTTTTTGTACTAAAGCTAGGCTGGGTAAGACATTCGTGCGATTAACTTAGTAACACGAGCCTAACTCATACAATTACGGACCAAGGCTAAAAAAAAGTTCCACACACTGAGGCCTGGTATTAATCTTCGGACATTTTTAAAGAAAAATATATCACCGTAGTTTCTCGCTGTATTGAACTTCATCGGCTATGTTTTTTAGCTTTAGATGTGCTACCACGATTTACCTTGTCAGTAAGAGATCTTAACAGCCTCCTATTATTTTACAGCTAATGGGCTTAGAATCCAATAAATTCGTGCCTTAGTAGAGAGAAAGGTTTTGTGCTACGTAAAGGTTAGGAAAAATCTAATGGATGATCGCATATACGAGTCGGTTCTATAGGTAATTACCAATTTTATCTCTTGAGCAAGCAAAGCTTTACACCCACTAGCTGCTGCCCTTTGAGTATGCATTATATTATACTTTATTTTGCTTCTGGTTTCAATATCTGAATTTTATTAGTTTCGAAAAATAAATACCGCTAGGCCGAAGCTTTTACCCGCGTAGTAATGGATGGCTTCCAATGCATTATTTTTAAACTGTAGTAAATTTAACGGAAAAAATACGCATGAATTTATTCTATTATTGGCTGCCGCTGCCAATTTATAAAGTTTCATTGCAAGAGGGTTCAAGGCAACAAGATGAAAGCTCAGGTTAGGCAATAATAAGTTAGATCTTTCGTTGAGCTGCACTTGAATACCGGATTACCGTTAACTCAGTTCAGACGATTTTTTGCCAGCTGCGTAACAGACTATAGAGAATTGTCTACTTATATAATACACAGTGTATTTCTATCTCTGTCTTTGTATCTTATTTTGTGTGTTGGTCTTATTTCTTTCAACCTATTACTGAAAAAAAATTATTCAGTGAAATCAGAACCAAATAAATAACCATTTTGACTTTTGTTTCCGTTACTTTATTAAATATGAATAGCTAATTAATTTATATGTAAAAGTGAAAATGTATTTCGTTTCATAAGTCGTTAATTTTATCACTTTTAAACAGTAGAATTTCTACGGGTACTATCTAGTTATTATTATTATCCTGCAGTTATCTATCTCTAGTTATCTATTATCCACTACAGAAATAATACGGAAAGTAAGCCAAGCAGAAACAGAATACGTAGCTTCGTAGACTAAACAAATTAATTTCGTTAATGGTGAAACTACTTAACAAAAGGATTAAAAATTAGGATAAGAAGGTATAGCAATGTACGAGAAAAGTTTGCTGAGAAGATGAAAATTCTTATCAATGTAAAATAATGTTTGAATACGTGCAAATAATATTCAGAAAATTGTGTTCGGATAAATGAACGATGCCGTGCTATTGGGCATTGTCTGTAGGCCGTTTCCTACAAGCAATGCGTGTTACAATGCGTACTGGAGTTTTGAAACGATTTTAATACAAAAGTCTTTATCTTTGTTTGTACAAAAGTTTTTTCTCATCAGTGCATAAATTGTAAAACTTTATATTTTACATTTTAGCATCTGTTGGTTGCAAGGATTTGGTGGAAATACAGACACAATAATACATTTAAGGTTTCTCTGTTAAATATATACAACGCTTTACCGTAGTTTGCAGTGAAAAATAAATACAGTTTAAAAGTACTTTCTTTTCATTGGTATCATAGATGGGGTAATACGAGCACAATTGTGAGGAACTGATCATTTTAGTAATTTTAAAACTCGAGTAAGTTTATCTATTAGAGATGGGGAAAACCAGTCCATACCGTTAAACTCTATTGTGATGAACCCTTGTTCAGGTGTGCACTGTGAATGCAAACGCAATTTTTGCGACACCTGTTTCCTCTAGAGACCTCATGACCACTATTTCCTTACATAACATGGGTAATATACCGGAATGTTCGTTAGTACAAACCATTCAGTTAAGAACACCTGTTTACTAACATTCCAGAACCTTTGTTTTGCCAGTATACGATTCTTTTATGTTAGGTACATTTTGAAAAGAATGAGGGTCACATAATTTTCTTACAGCTGATGGTAAAATCCTTTGAAATATCATGATCTAAACTTGAATCAACAAAGCCACTCTACCACGCATTTGTCATATCGACTCACTCGTAGAAATTTAGGCCTAGCAAACTTTGGTTCATTAACATCAGTGCGCTGGAATTAAATCTGATTCAGTTACAAACAGCCTAAAGAAATAAATAACAAGTTTACAGTCACTGCACAATATTTTTCTCCTGAGGCCTTCAAAAAGTGAACGATAATCGAAAAAAATTTACACTGTCAATAATAAGAGAATCATATGTACGGAGCTGCCGTTAATGCGCCGTGAGAGCATGCGTCATGTTGCTTAGAAAGGTCCAAAGGCCTAGAGAGGCTCTGTAGAGTCGAATCGATTAGACGCACGGTCAAAAGATGCCTCGTAATGTGGCGAGTTTTATGCCCCTGCACGCACCCACCTGCAGACATGCGAGTCCTGCGGCTGCCAGCATCTACCCACTCAGCTGCGTTGCTGAGGTACCCCTCAAGCGCGACGCCGGCTTGTGATTGTCGGCTTTTCAGGTTGTGGCTGGGCAGTGGTCATCAAAGGTGTATCTCGGCTATGGATCAGTTCTTTCTAACGGACTTATGTTATAGGTTGTTTCATAACATCTCACATAGAAACTGACATTCGGAGAGTAAAACGAAGGAATTCGAGAGAATTAAGAATAGAATAGAATAGAATAGAATAGAATAGAATAGAATAAGGCAATAGGAACGAGCCGTTTGGCCCATTCTTGGTTCAATACCGAAGTCCCATGCCGTCTAAAGTAAATCCATCAGTCATGCACGTACACCTTAACCACG
>VCRD01002227.1:35849-56859 GCA_006783055.1 Trinorchestia longiramus | reverse complement strand
TGAGGCCGGACTAGCGCTTAATAGAGCGGTAATATTATGTTCTTTGACTTGTATTCAAAGTTTCGTGCAATGAAACCAAGAATCCTGCTCGCATTTTGGACGCTTTTTTTCCACTAGTTTGTCATGTGTGAGATTTTCAGTGACAATGACACCTAGATCTCTTTGTTGATGGACTGTTTCAATAGGTACATATGTTATACATCGTGTGTTGGAAATGCCGGTTATTTGCACCAACGTGCATTACTGAACATTTTTCAATGTTGAAGCTCATTTGCCAGGTTTCAGTACATTGTAGAAGACGGTTGAGGTCTGATTGGATAGTTGCTCTTTCCCTTTCGGTGAATGCTCTGTGACAGAGTTTCGTGTCATCGGCGAATTTGTTGATTTTACTGATGATTTCGACATCAAGAATGCAGGGGCATAAGAAACTTATCTCACTTCATGCACAGGGTGTAGGATATGTTTCTTGCTACATTAAAAGACTCGAGTAATTCTCAAAGCGTTTTGGTTTTGTAAATTCTATGTGTACATTTCTAGATTTAGTTTGCGATCCTTTTTTTAATTTTCTACCCGAGAATTGCTGTTTTTCGGGTACAATATCAGGGTTGGGGTTTGGCCTATGTTCCACTTTATGTCAACATCATTTAGCATATCATTATTAATTAAATATTTCAAATGGAAATTCCACGGTATAGATTTTAATAATTTGAAGTTATTATAAAGACGAGCATATCGAAGATTTACGACGAATTATTGTATGTTTAATGGATATTTGTCATGAATATTCAGGATGTCCCAAAAAAATGTATATATTTTTTGAAGGCTGTAGTTTAAATACTACTGGCGCTAAAAGGCTGAGATGGGTCTCATTCGAAAGAACAAGATCTCAAGTATTATTTTGTACCCAGAATACGTTGTTACTTTTTGTACACCTAATGGGTACCAGTAATATTCAAACTACAGCCCTTAAAAAATGTATATATTTTTTTGACACATATATGTAACATATGTATTTACAAAACTTTCATTCTGTATCTTACCCACCGATAACATGGCCTAAAGAGTACCAGTGAAAATTGAACAGTTTAAAAGTGATAAAATAAAGGATTTATGATATAAAATATAGTTTTCAGTTTTACTCGTGGCATTATCAGAACCTGACTATTCTTCATAGATACATACAGGACATCCATTTTGCACCTTATCTACCAATAACATGGCTGCGTAGCATACTTTCTTAGTCCTCTTTGGAGCTCAGGTGGTCCATAGGCCATCAATGAATCTCCGCCATTCAGTATTCAGGCCGTGTAGGAGAAGAACGTTAATAACGGGAAGAAATGACGTATCTACATATATGTATAATAACTATGTATCTCCATCTCTCTCTCTGTATCTGTGTGTGTCTGTCTCATTACTTCCTATCTATTTTTGAAGAAAAATCATTGAACAGAAATCAAAACGGCATAAATGTGAATAAGCATTGTATTGTGAATACCAAAGGCACTGGATTACTATAAAATACTCAATTTTTCTGTTATTAGCTTTTATTTTTTACATGGCCATATTATTGTAGATAAGATATATAAGGGAAATTCTGTTTATCTTGATGAAAAATATTCACGGGTAAAACTGATCAATGTATTTTATTTCATATGTCCTTAATTTTATCACTTTCAACCAAGGAATTTCAACGAGTGCTATCTGGGCCATGTTATTGCTACATAAGATGCAGAGAGGAAATTCTGAAGAAAATTCATGGAAAATATTCATTTAAAACAAAATAACTCGTTGTGAATCTTTAATACATTCATCTTTATAATAATTTCAAATTAGTCAAATCTAAATTGTGGAATTTCTGCGGGGACTGGGGACTGTCTAATCTACATGTATAATCGACAATGTATCTCCATCTCCCTCTTTCTATTTATCTCTCTATCTGTGTGTCTGTCCCATTTCTTCCTATCTATTACTGAAGAAAACTATTCATTTGAAATCATAACGAGAATAACCCCTGTACCAATAGCACAGAGGGGCAATTTTTTAAAGTCAATATTTTTCAGGTATTTTTGTGTGATTCTGCTGTGCACATGTATACCCTTTCCGATTTCAGTTGAATAATTTTTCTTCAGTCATAGATACGAAGTAATGGGACGAGCACACAGATAAGGAGAGAGAGAGAGATGAAGAGATAGAGAGATAGAGGGAGATGGAGATACACTCTATTATATAAGTAGATTCTTTTTTATTGACGTGAGTCTGTAAAATTTGTCCAAATAAATTTTAATTACAAAAAATATATCGTTTCATCTATGATGAAAAATTACTTTTCACAGCAATACCAAAAATTCACCCTTGAGCCCAAAAAATAGTGGTTTTCAATGCAATCTATGTTTCCGCACTGAATTTTATTTTATACTGATCTTACTCTCCTCTTTGAACCTTGATAGGTTATTTTGTTCTAATGACTTTAAATTTTATATCAGTGCATTTAGTTTTTCTGATGCCCTACACTATTAATTCCTAGAACTGAAAACTAAATCATAAACATGATATTACTTTCATTGAAAGAAAAACGCTGAATTAGGAAGTTCAGCATGACGTGGTAAAACTCTTTCGAAGAAATGATAGTTGGTTTAGTTCCACACGTGTACATTTTTTTCCTTAGTGTAACACGTTTCACCACTCCTCACCATGACTCGAATACCATGAACATGAACTAACTTCCATTCTGAAGGCTCACCGCCACGACCACAAATCAATTGAGGCGTTGGAATCGTCGCGCTTGTTTTTTATGCCAGCAATCTTTTGGAAATAAACATGAAAGTTTTCGCATTTATTTTACCGTACTATAGATGATCGATTTAGATTTTGGATGAAGAAAGGCTTAGAGTTGCAGCGATGAGAGTACACTATCCAGACAGCATCGTCGCGCTTTTGATGTGACACCAGACGAGTTGTATTCTTATTGTTGAACACGTAATTTGACTCATATTTTTGCATCGAAGTGATTTGATTTCTCAATAGAAGAGTTAACACAACTTATGGATCTTGTCGAACATGAACTCCGGATTCATTACTAATAATAACCAGGAATACAAATTATGATAATCGTCGTACACATAGTTTTCATTTTTTGAGCACGAAGTTCTATTTTTTAGTTTCTTATGCCTTCAGGATGACATGCACAATCACTACGAGACGTGTTCTCGAATCGTCATCTTATGAACCAATTTGGTATAAAAAATCTTCAAAACTGATTGTATGACAGCACCAGAAATAATTCATTATTTTATCGGGTTCGAGGGGAGAAATACTTAAATGTTTCATTTTATATATCATGCTCTGGAATAAGTGCCATGTTAACGAATAGAGTTGTTTGGTTATAAATATCGTTGATAACTAACGTCATTTGCTACTAGGCTGATTATTTTCTTTATCCAAACACCAAATCAGCAACTGCACGCAAAAACTTCTAGCCACCCTCAGTAACAAAACACCCCTTTCTACTTCAGTCACCTCTTCAAGCTTTCAAAATGACACAGAACATTCAAGCCTTCAAGCAGAGAAGAGCTGAAATCTATCTGAAATATAACATGGGAAAACAGACAATCCAAAAGGCAGTATGCATTTCCTCGCTCAAGAGAACTGTTCACATAAAGAAAACTCGAAATTTAGCTGACCAACTTTTCCTATATTTTCCATAACACTTCTGCCACCAATAGAGAGACAACTAACAACCGTAAAGAATCTTTGTTGGAGTTATTTTCGGTTCCCAACAAAAGTCAAATTCATCCACTCACAAGAAATATTTAGAAGAAATGGAAGTCCATCTCTGGCTTTGGTATAGCACTAATTTCACCAAGAAGTTAATTTTTAGTTCGCATCGAATCCCATTTGCTCCTGAAAACCCATTGACTGGTTCGTTAAGAAAAAAAGTATATACGTAAAACTATAATTTTTCTTAAGAATTACTCCACCAGCATTTGGCAAGTCAGTCATAGTTAACTGATGTCCACTTTTCGGAATTTCGTACTTCTTTATACAATATGACAAAGTTTCTAATGAATCTTCAGGTATCTCCACGAAATAATTATTTACCTTCTTCGGAGGTTTCTTACGAGTCAGAGAAATAAAGCATTTTAGTCTTTAGTGGTTTTGGTGCTATTGGTTTATTTGAACCATTAACATCAAAATTACACAGAAAATAAAAAAATTGCGAACTGGCACGTACTGTTCAAAATGTAAAACAACATTAATTCAAAGGAAGAATATTTCATTAGGGCTAATAATTATTTTGGGACAATAGGGCTAGTACGTATACTACTTCTTAAGTAATAGGGATTACATGAATTACAGCTGTTAAAAAGAAACACAATTGTTGATAAATTTCTCAAGGATAGTATTGTTCTGTGTTGCTTGGTTTGAGCCTCCTCTGTGTTAAACATGGCACGGGAGCTACTCTACGGAACTACTTTATTAGTTTGTCGTAACTCTTTTGTCCACATAAATAATAAGACAAGCACCTGAAGAAATTATATGATGTATCAGAATATGTTTTAAAACAAAGGAAGAATTACCCTCAGCGAAGTTGAGTGTATAAATGTATTTCATTGGAGAACAGCTGAGTAGGAAATATAAGAGTTCGAAAATTTAACCTGTGCGAGTAGAAGGGAGCTAAAAATTCAAATCAAATATTGTGTAAAAATTACCGAACATGAAATAATTTCAAATATGCAACACCAAATCAAACAACCTATGTACGACACTAAATTAAGTAATATAGTTGTGACGATATATCGTCCATAAATGTCGAACGTAATCAGATGCAAGCTCTCCCTCAGACACTAAATTATTATCTAAGAATGTAGAAAAATTCATCGTTCAAAAATCATGAGCGAATACTCAAACGCCAATTGAAAGCGTTCAATGTTAAGCTCGCAATAAAATGTATATCTCACTGTGTACAAAAATGAAACTGTGAAGCTTTAAAGATATTCAGCGAGCCCTGCCCAAGCTATACCACAATACGCGAAGTGCCTCAAAAAAAACATTTGGACAATAGACGCACAAAAATGGAGTGTAAGAGTGTGAAATTCCAAATATTACGTTGCTAAAGCAAAATATGATTGCAAAACTCCACTGAGAGTTTAAAACTTAAAAATCATAAAAATATCCGAAGTCCCAACCTAGCAAAATAGAAATCATGTAAAATGTTGATAAGTCTGAAGTACGCGAGAACAAACACCAAAAGTAGAAAACACTGCTATGTGTCCTTAGATATGGTACAAAAACTGTCGCAATATTAACTAATTTTAACATGTCCAGATTTTAACCTCGCTTAGATGTCATACGTGCAATTAAAACGTTAACGCATATGGAAAAGAGTGAAAGTGGTCGTTTACTCAGCAGTGTTTGGATATAACTGAGTTTTAAAATAGAATAGAATGACGCGATATGAACGAGCCTTTTGGCCCATTCTTGGGTTGGTGCCCAAGTCCCATGCTGTAATTCTAGCCGAGCGATTGTCATACACAAACTGACCACTGCAGCAGCGTGCCTCGAACCCGGGTCTTCTCGCATCGCAAGCGAGTTCGCTCACCAGTCGACCAAGCTGGTGGTATATTTTAGGTAGTCTGAAAGTTTGAGAAATGAAATTGACTCGCTGATTTATCACAGTCACGTTATAATGTATGCATACACAGGTAACGATAGAATAGAACGCTAGGGCCAAAGGTAAGACTAACCTATCTCATATAGGCTACTTTAAAGAATATTAATAACTTTGTTTGAAAATTTAGTAACTCGTGGTAGGAAATGCATTTCTGAGCAATCAATTCGTGTTCAATAGGGTCTGACAATGGCAAGTTTTGCCCAGAAGAAATGTTCACACACCTGAAAGCAAGTATAGTCTGTGTATTCTGCACTTTTAAAAGTCTTATTTTACTACCAAATACAGGAAAATTCAAAACACGAAGCGCCCTCGTGGTGAATTACGTTTTACGAGTTCTTGCATTGAAATCAATGGCTCTCAAGATTTTTCCCTCTCCTTCTCCACTCATAAACTGTTGGTTACTTCATCACTAAGCGTGTCCGTTCATCTAGAATTCCAAGTAATTAAACTTCGAGTGTGTTTGAGCCCTTTAGAGGTGCCCGTTACCATAAGGACCTGTAGTTGTAAGTATACTCGCTAAAACTGCATCATCAATCACAACTTCCCTATTGTCGTTGATCTTTTATGATCAACAGCCTCTACAGCACAGTTGTAATTTTCAGCTAATGTTTCAGCGTCTACAACAATAAAGTTTCCCCTATAGTTTCACAAATAGCTCGCTCCTTATTTAGTCTCCTTCTTGTTCATCCGTAATCATCATACTAATGACAGGGCAAAAATTGGTACTTCTTTTAAAGCTTGCAAAGGCCCTTGAAGAAACGTGCCTTACTTTTGTGAAGCATACAGGTCAGCCGCCTCTCCATCAGTCAGTCCGAATTGCAGTAATTTAACTTCGACTTGCATCGAAAACTTCGTCCGCCTTTCAAAGATTTGATGCAGCGATATTCGTGTTTGAAGTCTGATGAACGTTGTAATAATAAAGGATTTATACTTACTTCACAAATTCGTCAGGTACATAATTTTCAATTGTTGCAGAATGTTGAAGAATTGGAGTTTTGAACGTAATGTCATCGGTGAGGCTGCCCGATTGAGTTACACATATTTTCGACCGTTGCAGAAACCGAATACTGATTATAGTGGTTATGGAAAAAAATATAATCATTGTGCATCAAATAAAGATATATAGTTCAAGCTAACGGCTTTAAATAGAAGTTAACAGATGTTGCATGCATTTTGCAAATGTCTGGAACTCTATGATCATATTCTAGAAGAAATAAAATGAGTCGGCGATTTCAACTCCAGTTCAATCCATGTTTTGAATTATTTCAGGTAAAATTCATTTCAGGTAAAAATGAGATATCATAAGATGGGTCAGTTGTTTAGCACTCAGATGAAACTAAAATGTCACAATAAATTCAAGATTAAAATACCTGGTATTCAAAATTCCCATGGAGACGTCTCGAGTGCTGCGCTAAACGACAAATCTTTGAGGAATGAGTACACAAACGTGCACTGCCTCACGCGTGTCAGGAAGCAAACTGGGGTTTATATTTCACGAAGCATCAAATATTTTCATCAAATAGGTTTCAAAGATGAATCTTCTTAACAGAATACTTTCACACATTCCATCAACAGGCACAACAGAGAAATGATTTCGTTAACCTTTCACAACGATGAAAATTGAATTTATCAAATTTCAACGGTATGCATTACGATACTCCTATTTATGACTGTAGCATAAACCAAATACTTCGGAAAACCTGCAGTGCTGTAGACATAGGAAAATGAGATTACCTGCAACTCCAGTTTTATGAGCAAGTCCTATAATCGTTACATTGCGACTCTGGAAATGAAAGTACTTATCCTTTGTATTCCACGACAAATTTCAATGGATTTTTATATAAGCTTCTTTGCTTTAATTTTCCTATCTGTTGAATGTATAATGATGATCATTGCATTCTTGTTCTGGTAAATAACCAATCCTTCTGCTCGCTCATGACTAGAGTGTCGTACAATTATGAGTGACTAACGACTACTTAAATTTGAATTATCGAAACGTTCAAAATAAAACTGACGTTGTTAGTGTAAAAATGAAACAGTTGAGTAAACATGGAGACCAAATTGTTACAGTCAGCCCTCAGTTTATTTATTGCGTTGAGTTTCAGTACCTTTAAGATATAAATTGCTGTGATGCTTGATTGAAATGTTACCAACCACGAGTTGCCAATCTGATCTTATTTTAATAGCTTGAATGATTGGCATCACAAGACGGTTTTGAAAAATAATTGCGATACGCAGAAAAAGTTTGACGTGAGTATCGCAAATTTTGTCTGTTTGATTCAAAAAGATCATTTATGTACTTTTGTCACGTCTGGTTTCCATTAGATGTTCAGGTTCCATCAAAATATGTTTTCTACAATCACATTATCATCTAAACCAATACCAGAAGCAAATACTTTTCATTATGAGTTAAGAGACACCTCAAATAATGTACTTTTTATCCATGCAAAGCTAGATTTATCTTACTATGGAGGTTAAGTACGAGAATACTGCTGGTGTCTAAAGAGGGGTGTGGTGTCTGTTAAACGCGATTAAAATCAGTGCCTGGAGAGGTTGTTCTTGCATGAGTAGCTTCTTTAATGTGCTCTACTCTTCTTTGTCTCTACTGAAATGTATTGTAAATGTTCTGTTGGTAAATAAGGTTCAGAGAGGCCTCAAAATTTCTACGATCAAATTTCTATCAACATTGAACATAAATTCAAATTTTCAGGGATTCGTAGAATACCATGTGAAAGAAACATACGAATTAGAGTTGAAAGTCCAGACAACGCTTGTGTCGAATGTAGCAGCAAATAACTAAAGCAGCTGTAAAATAATTACCAGCAAATGAAATAACTCTATTGAAAGAACTTGTAGAACCCGTACATTTCATGTTACAAGTCTAAAATTGTTCACGATGGGGCTTGAGAAAGAAATTCAAGTTAACATCGAAAACACTACATAGAATAAAGATATTAGGAAAATTATAGGTATTTCTACAATCGGCATATACACAACGTTTACATTCAATAGCATTGCCTTTCGAAATGAGTTCAGGAATGTCATGTAGAACTTTTTTGATTACTTCCTATCAAAAAAAGGAAGTTATGTTGCCGCACCCTGTACGAGTATTATGCATACTTGTGTAGCAGCACGATGTTCCGTAGCGCATTCCATGTGCAGTTCTCTTAGTCATTCTAATTTAATTGTTTATCCTACCAAACATACATTTCAATTGAGAAATTAATACTCGTGAAAGAATGGATGAAAAGTGTTCGAATATGTTAAGCGGAATAATGAATGGATTTTAGAAGGAATGAAACAAAATGTATTGTACGTGTTTAGTTTTAATTTTCTTTGCTTAATATTACAAGAGAGTATAAGAATATTATTACGTATTCAAATATCATCCAGAGCATGGTTACTCGATCGCCAAATTTCGGAAACACTAAAATTACAAAATCATTTTTCAGAGTCAGATACTCCCAGTAAAACGTAATGAATTTAATGCCAGTTATTTTTGCTCAGTTTCAAGTTCAATAAATGTTCACTAGGAACCTCAGAAAAGTCAGGATATCAAATGTATTGTTGCTTTTTAGGAACCTTTCATACAGTATACTTGTGTGCAGTTGACATTTACGTATTGTATCGTTTTAAAGCTAGACTATT
This sequence comes from Trinorchestia longiramus, assembly GCA_006783055.1. Taxonomy (NCBI): domain Eukaryota; kingdom Metazoa; phylum Arthropoda; class Malacostraca; order Amphipoda; family Talitridae; genus Trinorchestia; species Trinorchestia longiramus. The sequence goes on along the minus strand of VCRD01002227.1, from coordinate 47,540 downwards.
ATCGAACTTTTAGCTAATTTGATGCATGAGTGTTCGTGTTCACCAGCTCTCAATGAGAAAACGTTATCTCAACCTGGGCAACAACACTATTTTCCTTACCTGAAAATAATCTTACAGACGAATTTAAGCTGACGCTGTGTACAAAGAACCCTTTCCAAAAACTTTCAATCAGGGGCGAAATCTAGCGTGGCAAGTTTTACGCTCAAATGAATGTCCAATAAAACACGGAAAATTTACCATTCCCCGTCCGGGCTCCAGGTGTTCTTTGCAAACGATGCCCAAATGAAGTATTTTTCTTTTGTCCGGTTCAGAGTTTTGTGTCGTTGGAAAGAGCTAGGGCGCTTTGTGTTACAGAGGCCATGTTGACTCTTGTAATTAGTGAAGGTAATAGCAAGCAACGTCCGAGCGAGGAACGTGATTGTTCTGCAGAGCAAACAGTGGGCATCGTTAAGTCGCACGTGAATTGTGAGCGTGTTCGTTAGGGAAGAGCGCGACGAGAGGGGCGGGCTGAATGTGACTATTGAGTACTGAAGGAGCAGATACACGAAGGACTTTAATTCAAGTGTGAATTTGATGTGAAATTTGCATGCTTACCAGAATCATTTTCGATTATTTTTCTTTGTGGTTTATTCCAGCAGTCGTAAGAGACAAGCACAGAAACTTGCAAATTCCTTAATTTAAGCAAAGGTTAAGTTCTGCAGTACATTCGTTTAAACTGTGATGATAAGCCATTGCCAATCCTAAGAGAAGTTTATCTCCGTGACTTAGAAAGTCCAAAACGTATTTCCTAAGATTATGTACTGTTTATGCTACTTGATCAACATTTAGCCGATCATGTATGACCCATCAGTTTAAATTTGTGAGCTTTGTTTAGTTGACGAGACTGTCCGCTTTCATTTTGGTCAAGTAGAATTCGATGAGCAGTAAAACTACCATTATAAAGGTTCTTAGAGCATGTTTTAAAAGAATACGAACGCATATATGTAACACACAGGTGGGTACCAAGTAACACGTCCATGCGATAATTGCATATATAATAAAAAAGTTACATTTTGAGGTCATAATAAAATATAGCCTTATATACATAGATAAGCTGATACTGCACTTCCTATCATGCGCCCTGCTTGTAAAGTTGCACGCTGTTAAGGAAACTCGTAGGAGCGTTTCATGATATGAACTTCCTTGAGGGCTAATATAATGAATTAAGGTAGAGCATTTTACATGTTAAAAAGTAACCAGAAAAAATTACTCGAGACAATAACTAAAACGACCAGCTAACGACGTCTCAAATTATAACTATCAGGAGAAAGGGAGTGCTTTCCCAGCTTTGTTGATTAATTAACGGTGATTTCTTGTGATTATGGTGTAGGTATTTTTAATGATTATGGTATATTTCAATGATTATGGTCTTTTTAATGATTATGGTGTATTTTCATGTTTATGGTGTATTTTAATGATTATGTTGTCTTAATGATTATGGTCTATCCTAGGGATTATGGTGCACAGACCTCCACCTGAACTGGACAAACATCCATTAGTAGGTCATCTGATCACCACATTAGCGTAGTCCTCATTTGCTACAATAAGTACAACTGAATAAAATGAAACATCTTTCAACTACTAAAATAACCCTAACTGTAGCAGTTACATTATACAAAGTAATTTCTTTATCTTTCACCAGAGGGCAATGACGGTGTTCACCTCACTGACAGCAGTAAGCACAAGAACTGAAAAGCGATTAATTAAATAATTTATAATTTATTTTTTAGTTCACTACATTCGAAGACATGCAGTACCATACAAATAAACTCATTCATCACTGTCAGGCAAAATTTAAAGTTTTCTACAAAATGGTGAAATAATATAGCAATGTCTTCATAATTCCTTCCCAATTTGTCAATTCAAAAAATTACCCCGCGATCGCTAGTCTTTCTTCTACTCATGACTACAGAAGTGTTGAAGTCTCACATTCTTGTCAAGGCTTAGCTTAAAGTTCCGAAAAAGTAATTCTTGATTGTTTCCATTAATAGCCTACACAGTCTTCATTTAAACATATCATGGAACCCTAGAGTCACCACAAGCAGTATTTGTAGAATGCGTACGTATAAAAAATAACTCTTTATATTCACTGTCTCTTTTCATTTGATGAACTTCTGATCTAGGATTGGTCTAACATTTTTTACCGAGAATTTTGTATGCAGTAGAGGAAATCTCATTGTAAGGCAGCAGAGGAAAGTCAGCGAGTGTTTATAACCTTGCAGTAACTAAAGCATCACTGGTGGTAAAACTCTATGAGAATGGGGCACTAGACTAGGGCAATTGGTGTAGTATCATATTTGCGTGAAACTTTAACTTAGTTTCGGCTACCTCCCTTATGTGCGAAATGTTATTTAACTATTTGGGTTCTATTCTTTTTCTTGATCAATATTTTGGCTGAAGTTAAAGAAGCAAGTACGAGAGTTCACTGTCGAATCATTGCACATTCTTTTCGCTCATTTTTTCGCTCATCGCTCCTTTTTTCTAACCGTAACCTCGAATGATCTGTACTGTGTCGCATTGGCTTATAAAAACAAATAATAATAAATGCTAACGATTTCAGCAAATAATCGAATCACATTAACTTAAAGCAACTGTTGTTTGCCTTAACATTTAATAATCTCGAGTTAACATTCTCTTACAATGGGCATATAATAAAATATCAATATTATGTTGCATCTCACTGAGACCCTGCTAATAAATAGTGTCAAGTACCAAGAAGCTTAGTTCGGTCCGTTAACGAAAACTTACTCAACGGCGCATCATGTGTTTTTACAATGTTAAAGGCGACAAAACTTTGAGAGGTCGGATCATGATTCTACACGTACAAATGCATTCACAAAGGAAAGAGCCGTGATTAAATAATGCAATTTAAAATCATGTTCAGCTATTTTCCTTGTTAGGAGCTGTCGTTGGGTACGTCGGCAGGACATATAGTAGGAGGCGTAAGAGGATCGTGATAATTAACGCTGGTTTATGGCACATCCCTTGCTAATGCGAGGCAAGTTATGACCTTAAGCAGCACCTGAGACCTGTCACGCTCTTCTACCTTAAACAAGACCTGTTCCTGTTGCTTCGTTGTGTTGCGCTTGCACTCCGACTTGAAGCTGTTAAGCATCATCACACGTCATTCTTACCTGTTGCAGAGGAGGATGAATACAGCAGCCAGGGTTGACTAGAGAGGAAGCTGGGGAGCAAAACCTGCTACGTCAAGATAATTTTTCAATGTCCTACGATCAGAATGAGGTACCAGAAAATCTAAAAAGAATATACTGTGACAATCTGCATTGTACGCTTTTTGTTCTAATGTTGGTAATGCGACCAAAAAAAAATTATACACCATTGTCTCATTAGCATGAAAAGAAAATACGAGGTCTGGACATTCAGACGAGTACCAATAAATCTCAAAAAAATAAATTGTTAGAAAACGCTACATGGTGAATGAATTTATTAAAAAAGAGGCATTTTCTGTGAATAAAAAGAGGCATTTCCGGTGAATTTGCAAACATCAAACTCTATAAATAAGGAGGTACCTTTTCAGTTTTACGTATATGAATCAGATATCATAAAAACATTTAAACAACTGAATTTAACGTTACACAAAGTTTAATTTTTGATATCAATGAATAGTACAACGGGGAATCCATATCTGTTTGTAGTAATAAAAATGATTGTCCTAAAAAGTGTTTTTTTTATCTTGAAGTTGAAAATTTTTAATAAACAGTAGTAATCCCTCCTCCAATTCTGAAGTATTCTGTTCTGTTGTCCATTTCGTGAACATTTCTTTGTGTAATGTATGGAGATGGTATGGATGTGGGATTTTCAACATCCGCGAATGCGGATGCGAATTTTGAACTTCAATATTTGCCGATGCGGATGTTTTATTTTTTCCTATATTGAGTTATGTAAAATCACTTTCAGCCACAGATAATGAATGAAAATAGTTATAATATCGGAAGGAATAATTTTTTCGGTGGATAAAACTAGTGGATTAAGTAGTTTAGTAATTTAGTAAGCTTATAAATGAAATTATGTAAGGAAAAATTATTTCAAAAATAGCGTAAATTCAAAAGGAATAGTATTGAGTGACTTCATCATCTGTGTTACCAGGATGCAGGACGAGGACCCAACTCAAATACACCCACCAACCTCTTTACCCAGCTAGCTCCCATTCGGATAAGGCTGCGACCTACTTACATTTAATACTTGTAGCTAATTATTGATTTATGTTTTCGAAACAAACTTGCCTGTGGTTCACTCAGGAACTAACCCGAATCTCAGTTCATCATCGACGATGCTAGCTCCACTAAATAGGGGCTCACTGGCTACACTTCTGGAGGGACAGGCTAAGTATGTCCTAGCAAGTGAGCAAGGGAAGCATACAACTGTGCGTTCGTACGCCACCAAAGATCTTCTGACGTCTGTTTGCGTTTCATTCTTTGATATTTGTCAATCATTGTGGTAGTTTCTTTTGAAATATTGGTTTGGGAAAGTTCTTCAGTATCGCTATCTGAAGAAAGTAAGCCACTCATTGTGTCTGCAAGGCTTTTTTTATTTCTTCACACATATGCCCTAAATTTGCAATACACCTTTGATGTGCATGTGGCTCCAACAATTTCCCATGCATCTCGGATCCAGAAGAATTTAGATGACATACTGGTCGTGGTGCTGTAATTTATCAAACCTTGCACTCATTTCTGACAACAGCTTTCATTACTTTAACACCCTGATCTTGTTTTGTGTTGCTGTCCATAAACATAACTTTCAATGTGGCAATAAGAGCCTCTGAAACACAAAATCTAGCAGCACTGATGCTCTTAGTTACCTCATCAAAAGGCTTGCAGAAAGCAACACAGTTCTTCAAAAGGACATCACCTGATACAGATAGTGGTTTGACTTTGCTGTTACTGGCAACGTAGCACAAATATATAGTCTCTTTCATTCCAGAAGTTTTGTTTAAAATAGGCAAGTTGTTGTTCCAGAGTGTTGCAACGTCTTGGACAGCATTAAGTTGCTGCATATTTAGCCGTTCTTGAATTTTTCATAACTTTTCTTGGGCAGTTGCTGAACAACTATTGAATCAATACTATATAGAGTGGGTCAAATAATTATTTACTTCCTTACACAACTTCATACTTGTATTTAATCAGCAAACGAACAACGAACAAGCGCATGCAGACCATCTGAACCACACTGCGTGAACGCAGGAGTCAGGACCACAAGTCCACAACTAACGTGACACTCTGACAACTGACAACACGCTTTCAGAGAGCATTACAAGTTCTTCTTATTCACTGCAAGAAATATCCATTAAACACGGTGTAAAATTTTTTGATTGGTTTCCAATTATCTTTAAAATGAAAGGAAATATGACCTTTTTGCCATAATATTGCCTTATTTAATACATCTGCATGACATCCGCATTAAAATGGACGGATGCAGATCTGAAAACTTATGCAGATATTCGTGGATACAGATATCTGCACGGCCTCTAGTAATTTATAGAGTGTTTCATGATTTTCCAATAATGTGAGGAAATCATTTTACCATGAGATTATGCTACATGAGCTCTATGCATTGATTCGATTATTATGTGAGAATATGTTAATCTTAAATGAAGGATAGCTCAACTTTTTTCTGCTATTTTGCTGTTCACACGATATTAGGGCCTCTCCAGTAGCCTATACATTTTTATCACAAGCTTGTACATTATTATGTACATTATTATTACATATTATTAAATCATCTTACACGGAAAATAAAACCCAGAGAGTTTATCGCTAAAGCGATTGAATTACAGTGAGGTAGTGCATCAGGAGGTGTATTACATTAACGTGTTGCAGCTAATCTCGAGACCGGTCAGTAGACGTAACGCTTCGGGCACCACCAAACAGCAGGGAACCCACGAGCCGCACGCACCCAGCGCGACACAAACAGCACCTCGAGTTAGAGGCGACAGCTTTGGTGATGCGGAGGAGTCCGTCTTGCAGCAAGTCTCCATGTTAGGCGCCCAGCACCAATATGGCTTACCTCGAATGGATGGTAACTCTTCCATTAGAATGCAAATCGCAGGTTACTTGCTGTGGTTAAGAAATGGCAGCGAAAACAGAGGCTTTGAGTCGAATTTCGCTTCGAAATAAAATTCAAATTCCATCGAGGAGTACCGATGATTGTACTTAAACATTATCCTTTAAAACATAACCCAAATTTAACAGGAATTACACTCGGTGATGCTGCTGCAATAATCAGAACTTCATTCAAAATGAACTATAAAATCGAGCCGTTGTATAGCACATCGAATTATTTGTTTAATCTGGTGAATGAGGAAGGCAAGAAAATTAGCGGTTGAATATAGCTCTCACTCAAACTTAATATGAAAATGAATATTGCCAACACAAATGTTGGTTACAACATGAATCTGGTTTAAATCTTGGACTTACAACAAAGAGTAACTTATATTTTGATCTAATTCACTAACACTAAATGGATTTTGGAGATGAAAGTAAATATCAAGTATGATTTTCAAGATGATATCTTTCAAAATTGCTGAAAATTTACCTCAACCAACCACATAATTACCTCGAACCAATAAGAAGAAGGAGCTGGGCTATTCAAGGAAATTCTATCATGGTTATGAGTGTCTGTTGATGGAAATTTAATATCGAAGTCAGTGCTATTATCAGTGAAATCTTTCGTAACAGAACATATCTATTTAAATTTTCAATTTGGATGAAAAGAAATGCAATTAAATACTTCACATTAATCAATTCATTGAAACATATCTTATTATTGTGAGACCCAATAATGTCAAAATTGAAAGACATTCCCTAACTTAAATGTAACAACACTTATATTCTTGTCGTTGATTTTATAACTAAGTAAATAAATAGTAGATCGTTAGGAAAATAAAAGCTCTAGTAATGTTGTTGCTATTTATGAGTAAAGATTTTGACTGAATTCTCTTTGAACTGTAAATGCTGCATAAAAAATTTATAAGATGGAAGCAACTGGGTTGTAATGAGTCCCTATAAAGTCCCTAAATGAGTGGAACGGTCTCAGTTGTTCAAACAGGGACATGGGAATGGAAAATACGGGCTTTAATCTTGGTACTAGCTGGTAAATAAGCATGTGAATTTTATTTATTTTAGATTCACTTTCCAAATACTATAATAATCCTTGCATCATTTGTAGCCAATGTCAAATAAAGAAAAACCAACGTACAAATGACGATTTAATGCATCAAACCTTTTGGAATCAAAGATCCGAACTTCATTAATGTAATACAGAGAAATTGAACTCACAATATATTGTCTACGATAAAAACAGAGAAATATTCACTTAGACTCACAAAAATTGGTGTCTTATTACGAAAGTAGGCATAGTGAGATTCGAATTTTTTACGGAAACAGCTAAGACAGCTGAGCATTTTGTTTTACGTCCATGGTAAACTTGATATTTGGGTGACGGTCGTTGATATAATAGGGAGATGGATTGGCTACCACTATAAAGTGAAACAAAACAAATGCATCTTCCAAGTTTCTTCGATAGAATGTGAATTGAAATGCTGGAGACAATCGAGGAAGTTAAATTCTTAGAGGGCTAAAAAATGATTCAGCTATCTCAGGAATGAGGTTAGAGTCCATTGCGAGTAAATTAACTTGTTTGTAAGTGCTAACATTAAATAAAAAACGAAGCCTTCTGTGCAAATTAAAGTTGCAGTTGAAATAGCGACTTATCGTAGATTATAAACTGTGCAATATTTTGGTAAATACAATTAAGTAAAAAACAATAATCTCCTTAAATAGGACGATGTGGTACACAGTTGCTCTACTAAAATAACACATTAACGAATTACCTATATTGTGGTACACAGACTCCCTAGTGGAAGAACACACAAATGAATAAATCACGCACTTATTCACAGGTGTTGTCGATTGAGTATTTTCTATTACCAAAATGTGTGAATAGTGGTACTAAATTTACATACAGTTGTGAATTGTGCGTGTATCATAGGTATAATTATCATGGGCATATGAAGAAACGAGAATAAAATTAAAAATTAAGATCCCACACTCCTAAAATTTTGTAAAAATAATCCGTGATTTTTCATGTTTTGTTAGTTTATACCTAGATTAAATTATATTTCCCTATTTAGCAATAAAGCTTTCATATTTATCTAACAATATTTATACATGGGTGTTCATTTTTTCAAAAAAGGAAAAAATTATTAGCAAATTCACTTTGACGATGTAAAACTAAATTAATACTTAAAATAAAACGCGCAGTTCATCCGATGATAGAATTCTGTTGAGAAATTAAAAACACATCTGAGAGGTTAATTGCATTACACAAGGATGAAACACCTGACCGATTTTGAGATTACATTTTTCATAATTAGGAAGGAACTATTGGATTAATATCTCTGGTATGAATGTGTTTATTGTTAAAGAGTGACTGCTGTATGCAGTCTTGTGTTTTGAGTCCCTACTCCAGCAGTTCATCAGACCCAGCTAACATTCACGAATTTCGCATAGGACTTGCGGCCTATTCGTCTTTCTATTTCGGTCGACAATTAGCGATCATTAGCGAAATATCATCCGTTTAAAACAGCTAATTTTTCAACCTTCTGTAAAGCGATTAATGAGCAAGATTCTTCGGATTTTAGAGCCCCTTTTTAAATTTGCCCGTGAATTTAACATTAACAAAGACAATAATGTAACAAAATTATGCATTGCTTTGACCGACTGATATAGCTCCATCTAAGTGAGTGAGAATACGTATTAAAATGTGCTCATGAATATATAACAATCGGGGTTTAAGTTTTACAGACAAATGTAGTTTTTTTTTAGGTTTATATGTTCGTCATATTCTAATTTTAATTTCCTTTATTCCAGAACTGAAAATGAAATCTTTGTATTCTGAAATGTTTCCTAGTAAAAATATTTGTGTTTCGCAGGTTCGTCTTTTCATCTCATTAGTGATATTATCAAGAAATCTAACAATTTATTTCATATTTCGAGCCATGAATATGAGCAATGCTCGGGGTCATCAGTGGCCATGCATGTTGGGTAGACACCGTTGAAGGAAATAATAATTTTGAAGACACTTAAAGTTGAATATGGAAGTAATATATCAAGAATTTTCGATTAGACATACATATGTGTCTTTCAAAGCGAAAGCAATTTCCATTTATAAATTTTCTGAGTTTCAGAAAAGCCTATATTTTACGCTTCAAAAGAGGTTCCAACGTTATACAGGATGCAGCAACATAACTTCCTTTTTTCAAAGGAAGTTCATTTCAAAAAAAGGAAATTATGTAGTCGCACCCTGCATTATATTTTCCCTCATTGAGTCATCGATATGAAAGTTCTGACTAATATCTCGATCATGCAGCTTCAATGCAGATTACGATGATAAAATGCTAAAAGAAAAGGGGCTTTCATTTCACCGCAGCAAATGAGGTCGTTCTGCATCATTGCTGGGTTGCAAGACAACCCGACAATTAGTGTCGCTGTTAGTGCAAATGAATTACCCTAGTAATGATACAGTATAAGTAAATTTATTTGATTCGGAGTAGTAAAGCAATTTCATATGTGCACGGACTAAAAATAATAGAATGATGTTGTAATTTATAACTTAGTTCAAACTTATTGATCTTCTCTAGAAATACTCACGAAGGATGTCCGCTACACCGCTGTCGTCGTTTGGCTTTGTTTCGTTTGCACGTTCTGCTAAATTTAGTTTTTTGTAGATTGTAAATGAATATGACTTAGGTAAATTCGTCAAAGCTTTCAACAAATGTTTTCACATCATAAATAGTTCGCTTTTTCTTGCATATATCTACGATAGTTTGACTCTAATTTGAGCATAAATTTGCTAAGTAAAACTAACATTTGCATTGTTTCTCAAAAATCACATATGTAAAAATAGAATTCAAATTTACACTCTAGAACTAAATCACACTGATTTTTTATATGTGTTTGTAAGTGAGCGTAAATTACGGATATTTGTTGGAAGGATTTTGAAGTTAGGTTAACCCAAGTATCAGATATTCTGCTAGCACAGTGAGTAGCATAAATGACGATGTTTTTCTGTGTGCCATGACACGTGAGTGTAAGTCGTTTTCTTAATGGAAGCACGGCTACTTGTAGGAGTTACAACGCTACTGACAGTATGACTAACTCATAGAAACATCACACAATTATTTACCACAAACAAACAATAGAGATTATTTCAGTTGCCATTCTGGGGAGGTGGAAAACAAGACACTGATATGAGGTTTAATTAAAAAGTTCCAGGAATTTTTTAAACTGCAATGGCATCGCAAATATTGTTCAATATTACGTGAAAATATCATTCTTATTCCAGGTTCCATGACATGTCATCCGTAGAAACAAAATTTCACTGGGTATTGTATATCGTACCAAGCTGAATAAGCATGGGGAATTAAGATTTTTTTAGGTCTATGAATGTTTGACAATTTCCCCATTTTATATTAGATGCTTACGAGACTTTTTGAAGCTAGTGTGAATTATTGATCGAGCATGCTTATAGTTTTTAAAATTTCTTCCATTCGAATATTAAGTATACAAACATATATAAATTACTGCATGTGTTGATTAGTATTTAATTTTTGAAATTCTCAACGTTCTCTGGGTCTTTACATGCATAAAAAAATGTGCAACACATTTAATGCTGAACTGGATTTGCTGGAGGAAATATGGAATATCTAACCGCATTAGTTTACTAAATTTCTGTGTATATATATATATATATATATATATATATATATATATATATATATATATATATATATATATGTATTTTCTAATTACTGTATTACTAATAATTTAAAACGTCAAAAAGTCGCTACATGACGCGAATTTTGCACATATTTTTGGCATACTACTTTCAATCATTTGGATCTCGCGCTAACTCATTTACATCAATATACTGTCTGTGCCTGATTGTTCGATTGAGTTCATAAAATTTTGTGTCCTCAAACTTCCTCAACACTGCAAAGTTTTATGAACTCAAATTCAATGATATGCACAATTCCTCAAAGTTAGAACCATTAAAACCAAATGCGTCTATCCCTTGAAATTTGTACACATTATGAGCTGAGCATCAGCCCCAAGTTACGAGGACTCGAACAGATAACGAGCGCTCGAAAGAGCTCTTCATGAGGTAAGCGAAAAGTTTAATCAGCTTGCCGATCGTGCTGCTTCTCTCCCAATTACGAAGCAAAATCGGCTCAGAGTTCTAGGCCGAGCGCAGAATTTGTTCCGCTAATGAGGTTCCCCGCAAAGGGAACATCTTTGTTCTGATTCCGTGGCCCTGTCCTGAAATCTTTAGGAAAATGGCCTCCAAAGAATCCCGACAAATAAAATTAACAGTGCGGTTTTTCGTATGAAGCTGCAAAACATGAACTCACAAGAAGATTTTAAACGACTGAATCATACCATGGAGCTCCACATCACTAAGAGTTGTGATGATCGTTTCCATACTGATGAAGTGGGATTTATGCAGTATTCTCCCCGCGCCTTCAACGGCCTCAGATACAACTAAGCAGTCATCAAGTAGCTTGTTAGGGAAGTTGCCTCGCTGAGAGAAGCATAATTATGGCATTAGGGGAGGCCAGATGCTCATTGTGCC
>VCRD01002227.1:0-35744 GCA_006783055.1 Trinorchestia longiramus | reverse complement strand
GCTGGCATTTCACAATGTTGAAGTCCCTCATTTCGAATTTTATTCTGAACTTTGAAATCAGTCTAAGTGCATACGTAATTTTTCAAAACGTCGATTAAGAAGTAGGAAATAAATAGGTTACTATTTTATTTTAATTTTAACGGGATGTTACATAAAAAAGACGTGAAAGGCCAGTATGAAAACTTTGAAAATGAAAGGTATAAAAGTTTCAGTGAAACCCGAAGGAATTTGTGACGTTAAAGTAGTTAAAAAAGTTTTAAAAAATTAAGCTGTTTTTCAACTCAGAGACTTACATGCGCTGAATCATGCGAGCCACGACTTCATTTCTTGTAAGAAAAACTTGATATCTCTGTTAAGGGTGAAAAATCAAACGAATTTCTTATATAGTTTGATACACTTATTGGGGAAAATTTGTAAATCGCCAAAAAAAAGCGTCCTTTACTAATGAAGTTAAATGCGTTGCACTTAACTGGTACACCTTAAATTAAGTAAAAATAACTTCAGATACACCCAAGTATCGTTCCTAGGACTTTAAAGCCCTGACCTGCAGTAATTCTTGTATCATCCTGAACCTAATATAAAAATTACAAGCTTCTTTAGGAAATCGCATATACAAGCATTTTCGTGTGAGATGTTTCTTCCTGAATTTAATAGGCGTCACATTTATTTCGCTCCTTTTCGCGTTGGCTTCGACTAGTGTTTATACTTTCTGCAACGCTGGGCTTGATCTGGGAAACTCCTACGTATATTGTTCGAATAAAAGCTTATCAAATCCATAATGGTGAAATTTTTTTTGAACGTTCATGATCGACTTACAATGTACCACCACGGACCAAAATATTTTCTCAAAAAAGTTTCAATGCTGATGAAAAAATTATAGTAACCATTTACTGTCAATGTTGTGGAACTCCGCGTGTTAAGGAATAATTACACTAGATATTTCGAAAAAAATTATTGAGGCTTGTGGGTGCTGACACTTGAATCAATAATGCTGAGGGTTCAGCACATGCATTAGAGAAGCCCTGCACGAGTGCACTGTAGCCCAACCTAAACTCAACACAATAAATTTCTATGGCTAATAACTTCGCATCAAGGTACAAGTTTCAAGTCATTTTTGTAACTTAGTGGCAAAATTACACTCTTGTCCGTACTGCGTTGTCAGGGTTCTATTCTCTTTCAGTTTGAGCGTTGAAAGTACTTTGGTAATGAAGGTCATTAACATATTGACGCGGAAAATTACTTTTAGGATGAATGCATCATATTTTCCTTTCTCATAGAAGCAAACACAATTCTCAACTCTTAGATCTGTTTTTGTATGAATAATACTTTTTAAAATTTCTAAACTTATAACAGAAAGCTCCTCTAGAAAGTAAATTTCATCAGCCTTCAAAACAAAAAATTGTTCATTTGCACCCACACCATATTCAAGGACTGGCTGTTACAAGTCCGGGAGGCATGATTGTTTGTTATTATAACCAGAGCCTTACACGAGTTGTTTTGCTTGATCTTGGTTCGTGAATTCTCTATCCTTCGTTTCTTGGCCCTTGGCTGCACAGTAAAGTCATTGAGGCAAGTCAATAAACTGTCTCCAACTGAACACAAACGCACATACGAGTAAACCCGGCGGGAGCACACCTATCATATCATATATTGTGCGCAACCACGACTGTCCGAGTCAGTCTGTTGGACTAAAATGCTGGAAAACTTTTGGGATAAAACACAGTGTGCGGCAATGAGCTGTTTAATGACAGAAAACACAATTGATAGTTAAATGAATCCGAGAATTATAGCAAAATATATTTTCTAGAGAAATTCTGTTGATTCCTTTTTGCACTCAAAATAACTTTATTTATAAAAATAGTTACAGTAAATCGATGTTAACGTTAAGTCGAAAAACTCGAAGAACGTTAGTAAACAAACGTACTTCCTAGCCACGAAAAGATACATCTATTCATAAATTAACTTTGAGCAGCCGCCGAACTGAGAAAACTGTGGACTTGCGCAGTTGGACTTGGGGACTTGTGCAGTCGAAAATAGAAAAGAAGCGTGCGCACAGAGCAACTCATATCATGTTTGATAAGAATGGAAAAACTCACACAACCTGTGTGAAAAACGCAAGTAGTATTCACTTAATTATTAATATGAAACACCGTCAAAAGTGACCAAAAATAAATTGTTCTCGTGACTTTGCAGGAAAATTGCTACTGGTCATTGATGACAATAACTACATGCAAGTTACATTAAGGATCAAGCAAGAACTATACCAACAATTTGTACACTATTATACAGAAATCCTTTAATAGACACGATCTCGAGGAATGGGATTCTCAAGTCGCACGTAAAAAATTTGAACTTTAACTAGCAACCAAATTCGATGCTGTGGGCCAAGTTTGTAGCGGTTAGGAAAAGACACGTATGTGACACTAAAATCGTTCTACGGAAAGCCACAGTGATAAAAAAATAAAACTTGCTTCTTCCAGAAGAAAAAGTTGTTCGAAAAACTTATGCGCACACATACACGATGAGGGCAACGTCTTCAACGAAACCGATGGACAACATTAGCAATGTTGACTGTTAAGTAAACTTTTTTCCTGAGATCAGTTTCAATGCAGTCAAGAATACACAAACAATTGACTTTCTTATCAAGAAGTTCCATGATCTAGTCTCACTGAAACTTAGAAGTTCATACATAAAATTTTTAAAAGAAGTCATCTTCCAGTTTCAAAAATACCTACAGTGAAACACTCTTTAAACTTTTCAATAACTTGTTTTTTCTTCATTTGCCACATAAAAAAAAGAAAGTCGCATGACAAAGCTTGAGATTGTTCATCAAAGCAGGTGAAAAAAGCTTCATTTTTCGATGGACGACACAAGCTCATCAAGTGAGGGCGTAAAAAGTAGAAGAGATCCAGCAAAAACTGAACGAGGCTTGACTCTTGAACCTCAGTCTAGATGGTCTGCCCATCACGACTCCTCATGCCCGGGTTGAGATCACACCTGAAAACAATAAAATTTGCATTAGAGTCCTTCTCCAGGTGCTGGGAAACGTAAAATTGCAAGGTTTGACGAATAAAAATCCTCAAACGGATACCAGAATAATGAACAAGAAACGTATTCACGTATTTTCTATTGGTGTTGTTTTACGGACTATTTACATATTACATTTAAGGTGTTTAATACATAATGTAGGACGAGTTTAGCTAATCGTTTGCTCTTCAAATGTCATTGACTGAGTTATTTCCCTTATTGTTTCTCGAAAAAATGCAAGTAAATCTACAGTGCAATTTTATCAAGTCTTTCAACAGTATGCGCTGTAAAAGATGTGTGCTTCGGTTGATAAGTTAAGGCTATGCATTACAGTGTATCACTAGCATTGAATCATCCGCTAAGTGCTTTAACTCCTAATTCTTTGAGTTGATTCAAAGTGCAGCAACACATGCATGATACATACCTCTTTTAAACATCAAAATGTATGCATGCGCATGGATCAGAACTATACAAATACGGGGAACACATATCTCTTCCATTAAACGTATCAATGAATTTTCAAAATTTTAACAAACCCACTAGAAACCTCAGCCTCATCTGCCTAGCCTTGAAGTTATACATTATAATAATAAAGACATCCATGACTTGCAACAAACTGTGTTCTCATATGTAGTTTGAATAATAAAATAATTGCAAAATTTGATGAAATTTAAAATGTAGATAATTTGCCTGACCTACAACCTTATACTCAAACTTGAATGCTAAACTCATAAATTCGCTTCATCGAGATATGACATGATTGCATCGTTAATGACAATAACTCACGTTTATCAAATTGTCCAGAGGAGATCAAGCAGTAAGGGTTATAGCTCCAGTTTTATACTCCAGTATTTCGATTGCTCGGTCTACCGATGTCACCGATTCCACTAATCTGAAAGACGACGTACCAGCCGTCGGTACTACCCGATCCAACAATTTAATGGCTTGATCCACAGGTGGCACGGATTTTGAATCTTGGGCTTGCTTGACCGCATCAACCTTCGCATCCTGACCGCTGAAGAGGTAGCATGCCTTCCCAGAGTGGGTGGTCTGCAAACCTTCTTGTTCTTCCGGGTGGTTAGATCCTTGATTCAGGTCAGCTGCAATATCAAGACTCCTGCCTTGGGCGTTCTCAAGAAGGTTCTGAAGATTGTGAATGTATTCAATAACGTCTGTAAGGAGTTCTAGTCTACCTTCAGGCTCGTATTTTGTACTCTGGGCGTATCGAGTTGTAGGCTTCGTATGGTTGACAAACTTCATGTCGTGCTTGGTGATGGTATAAGGAGCTGTTCGATTTCGCACTCTACAAGGTTTAACGGAGTGGTTTCCTCTGGTAGTCTTGGAAAGATGATTATATTTAGTATTTACAATAGGATGTATAGAATTTGAAGGAAGTGATTGAACAGGAATTAAATTATAGACATGACTAGTTACTTGGCTGTCGGCAAAATCAGCTGCCATGCAGGTTGTGGCATGTACCCTAGAATCGTGTAATGTTGGATGCTCGTAAGAACACGTTTCTGACGACATATAATCAGAATGGTTGGATTCTTTTTGGGATGGAGGGTTGGGTTCACATGAAATTCCGCTGACGTCTTGGAGAGAATGGTAGCTACATGGACTCACATCATTACAAGAACATCTAAGCTTCGGAACCAGACGACCCAAACGCTCGAAGAAGTTTCCTAGCTCCTCTTCTTCGCTCCCAAGAACTACTGCTTCGCTGTTCTTTTCTTCCATTGTTTTGAATTCTTATGTTGAACACTTTGATTGCTTGAACACTTCTCTTGTTTTATAACATTCGTTAAGACACTATAACTCTTGCTTACAGAACTCTTCACTCGGTATTATATTTTAGAATGAACGGCAGCAAAGTTAGAGGTGTTTAAAAATCGAAGACCGAAGTGGTCCTTAAGAACTGAGCACCTATCGCCAGCTCAATTGCCTCACCAACCTCCTCTCTTTGCCTGCGCGAGCCACAATGAACTGCTGTGGCGCCACCAACCCACAATGCTGCCATTGAGAGCGAAGCGCCTCGTCTAGAGGAGGGGTGTGCACTGTATCACAAATAATGACGTACACTCTTAAATAACGAATACCTACCCTTGAAATCATGCAATTTCAATGAAAAGAGGTAGTCAAGACAAGACTGTGCATTGTCAGTCTTAATTTGGGGAAGGCTTTACAGTACACTAAGCCGTTGGGTTGTCAACAGAAATGTTGGCAATTGTGGGAGATAGTCAGACGATCCCTGCACCTGTCCACTGCTCGGACACTACCAGTGGCGCTTGTAGCCATGATCACGATCCCAGCTGCTGCGTTCAACTTATTTCATCTTGTAAGGATTTAATAGTTATTCACGCAACATAGATCTTACAGACGGAGTTATGAAGAATTATGATCAAGTACATGAAATTGTGATTTGTCATGCCCAAGGACAAGTCTCCTGTATGAAATTTCTTAATGTAGAATGAGTGAATAAGACAAGTTGAATACGAGCGAAGGAATGTGGTGCCGCAGTCCATCTAGCCGTTTTCTCAGATGAAATAACTGGGAGATTATCTGTCATGATTAACTTTATTATTTCGTTCCTTCCCATAGAGGCAGTCTACGGGTAGAGTTACGGTGTTTTTCTCGAAGTAACTGAGCTCAAAATGATAAGAATGACACCGCTAGGACAAGTGGAAAAAAGTAAAGTGACTGTACAGGTCTATCTTAAATGCTAATCGGCAAGCCTACGAGTGCGTTCAACCCTTGATATCGAAGTTTAGAAGCCGCTCCCCGCTCGACAACACACCTGAATTGTCTTTCGACTTTATCACTCATTAAGAAGACTGGACGACCATATTTGACGGTGTTAAAGGAAGTTCTAGGATCACACGCCTCTGTTCTAGAATCAATGAAGAAGAAAACCTCCATGTATCAAGCTCAACTTGCCTTTTATGTGTGAGCTTTAGAAAGTCTACAGTTGCTACATGAAGGAAAACGAGATGATAACAATTCTAAGTTAATTAAATTAAAAGGAGCATTTCTATAGAAAAATATTGGCTACCATGTGGACTACGATAAGTTTTGTTGTTTCCTAGTATACGAGCGCTTTTAATGAAGAAAGATAAGGAACCATTCAAGAAACCGAGATTCTCAAAATTTGACGGAGGAAATCGTTTCATCGTAAAAGACCATATTCTCATCGCCTAAAATCTAATATGCATTCAATTATGAATTACTATCTTATAGTTTGTATCACCTACGGCTATCCAAGGATGGGAATACGTGCTGCTCTAGTGAAGTATCACAATCAAGTTCTTCCGCTCAAGAATTTTCGTGCAGTCAAACAGTCCAGCACAGTAAAATTACGTAATGATTACATCTTTAAAAAACACTAAAGAATGAGAATGCGCCTCATTGTAAAAGCTAAGTCACAGAGACTTATGTTACCACAATATACTTATTTAAAATACTACTCCACAAACTTGAGTTCTATCTAATCGGTAGGAAAACCTCAGTTATAAAAACAATTATAGTTAAACAATATTTTATTACGTTATCACTAGAGCAAATACAACTTCAGTCATATTTTTATTATATATGAGTAAAACGATATCGTACATGGGATTTTTGAATATTGTAGTTGGTTTTCGACTTTAAATTACTGCTACATTGACTTCATTTTTTTTGCCATAAATTTCTGACATAGAAATCCAACCTCCAGATCCTTTTATTAGCTATTCAAGGCATATCTAAAAAATTATCAATGTGCAGCTAAAACATCCTCATACATTAAAGTAGAATAGAATAAGGCAATAGGAACGAGCCGTTTAGCCCATTCTTGGTTCAATACCGAAGTCCCATGCCGTAGGTATATTAGTTACTGGCTCAGGAAGAAGACCAAACATTAGGAAATCAACGAGTCCATGCTATGAGTAAAACTTTTCTTCCATACTGCGATATAAGAGCCAAACTCGGTCAAGCTAAATGTTTTCAACAAGAAAACGGATTTGTGGTCCGGAAATAACATGGCTTCAAGCTGTCATATGTATTTCATTCTCCTGATTTTAGCTTATCCCATAATTGACGACACATGTTATGCACACTCATTTAACCGCTGTAATCGCAAAAATGTGCTAAATGAGGCAAATAATCAGAATCATAATAACAATAAGTTATATATGTTATTCCATAAAAATTTATCCTAGAGTGCAAGGTAAATTTTTTTCAGGAGAATGGGTTCGTCTTCGAATTCAGGCATGTTGACGATGTAAATCAGTGTTTAACACTACTCGAAACGACACTACTCATCAACACTTCTCGAAAAGACTACCATCACATTAAGACTCGAACCAGTGACTATCCTTGGCTGTCAGATTTAGGCCTAAGTGCCTTCTCTACTTGGAGTGATACCTAAATCACATTGAAACATTATTAGACCAAATGACTAAATAATTAATGTGAAGAAATTAATGTGAGAAGAAAAGACAGGAAAACTCGTTTAGTTCAAAACAAGTCACATACAACGCAAGTAACGATTCCATTTATTCGAAAATGAAGATAAGATCGTAGAATATCATAAGTATGTAAATCAGGATAAAACTTTAGGTAGCGATTTTAATTTTTTGTCTGAGTGTTCAGTTTGGTGTGATGATATGCGTTGAAATTAAACTATTTTCATAATTAACCAAATGTTTAATTGCATATAATAAAATTAACAGTTTCCCTTAGAAGAAAAAGACAATAAGATGGGAACATAGAGTTCAACATATCAAGAATAATTATACATATTAAGGCACAGAAAGATCCAACATAGAGTTATACTATACATGAAGGTCTAAGTTTTTACTTCTACTTGTTACAGAACTTAACAAACATTGGAGCGAGCTTCACTATTGCTGTATAAAAAACATTGCTAATGAGTAGTAATAAGTTTACGTAAAACAACGCAAGTACAAAACAAAAAGTTCACGACTCAGCAATTTGATACTCGCTTTCCACATACACATGAACGTAGACACATATGCATGTTCCTAAATGATCATCAGACCTCACTGAATATTTACTGAACTCCTAATATTTTAACCAACCTGATGAATAGATTCAAGTTTTGCTGCTTAGCAGTGAATTCCGGTATAAATACAGCAAGCACATATTTATTATGTACTACTGGCTGTACAAATATTATACTCTATGACTCTTGTAATCACTTTGTATCACGAACCATAGAATTATTGTGAACAGTGAGTCATACTTCACAATTCTCAATGCTTGCACCATTCGATTTTTTGCAACACATATCTGGTAGTTAATAAAAATCACAAGCCATGTAGTTACTGTGACCACGAGTTGAACGATGATAAGTGCTGTCCCATGAGTATGTAATTATTGTGCACCGAGAGCCATATTATTGTGTACCACGGGATATACGTACAATTTGTGTGTGCCACGAGTCACACTAGGGCTGTTTTTTTCAACCTCCTATAGGCTTCTAAAAAAGGCACATTTACAGAACATAAAGATTTTATTACCAAAAATACTGCAGATGCTTATTTCTCTACATAATCGCTAAAACGAATACAGTCTGATTATCAGAGGTACAGGGCAATTGAACATGGCCGTTACGAGAATGTTCCCGTAAAATGTGAATTACGAAGTGTAATCCATTTTCTACGAGCAAACGGACGCTGTGCTGCTAAAATCCTTTCCAGAATGAACAAAGTGTTCGGTAACAACTTAATGAGTGAGGGTAGTGTACAGGAATGGCGTAGAAAATTTAAAGAAGAGCGAACCAGCTTGGTATCACCAGCTTGGTCGACTGGTGAGCGAATCTGCTTGCGAGCGGAAAGACCCGGGTTCGAATCCCGCTGCCGACATGGTTGACGCGGCTAGAAAATACGGCATGGGACTTGGGTAAACAACCGAATAATTATCGAAGTAATTATCTGACCCAAGAATGGGCCAGAAGGTTCGTTCCTATAGCCTCATTCTATTCTATTCTATTCTAACTGACGTCGAGGAAGAAGGTTGATGTCAGTCCGAGCTTCTTCGAATTTTCTATACCATTCACGTACACTACCCTCACTCATATAATTATTACCGATAAGATAATCATTAAAAAGTTTATTGGACTTTATAATTTTTGTTGATGTCATCAATGTAATAAGGGTCGTTCTCTTTGGCAATTCTAGCGAGCGTATAGAGTTTAAGGCTTAGAAGTTGAACCTCTAAATTTGTTTGCAAATGAAATCAACGATAATTTAATGTACATCTGAAAGGACGAAGTGTGGGCTGTGCTGAGATAGTAGGGGTATCATTTACCGACTAATAACTGTCTTCTGCATGTACGTCTTCTGCCTGGTTGTTGAGACACCTGTGCCTACGTATTATAAGCATTTATCATTTTTATGTTTCGAGTGAATGAGTTCAAAGTTGCATAATTCCCTTAAGATAAGCCTTGAAAAAAAGGTTCGTCACAGTTTATCAATAATAAATGTGCTATTGTTTTGTACTTCACCCAAGGACTACTATAAACAGGACGTGCACCGCCATGTAGCTGATTGCTGGAGCGAAGGCCAGTTCACTGCGTTCAGTTATCCTCCATCTGTCATAGTGCGAATATTGTCGTAGTCTGTCGCTCGGTTTGAATCGGAGATTGTTGTTTGTTTCGAGGCACATTGCTGCATTTCTAAGTGGATACTGTTTGTTTACAAAGTTTATTGCTAATTATATGTATTAAAAATGCCGAACAAGTGAGGGATTGTGAACTGTCGGGGTAATTACAATAAGGAGAACAGGCGCTGCACCGTATCTTCAATGTGCCTGTTTCTTGTCTGCCATCTCCAAAACTCATACTTCGCCCGGCGAAAGCTGAAGACCAACAACTGAGGTATTTTCTTCAGAAGGATAAAATTACTTCATTTGATGCTTTCAAACCTGAACGTAACCTGCAGAAGCAGTACAAGAACTTGATTATTTCAAGATCGAAAGAAAGGCTTGTGTGTTTGTTCATGACCTACAACTTCAGTGAATGCAGCATTCACTGTTATATTTTATTTTTTTACTCTCTTTCTCTGATATATAACGCCCGTTCATATTAAACACGATATATACAGATAACTGTAATAATGATTAAATTAAATCGATCATCAGCAAGCCATACCATAAGGTCAACAAGTAATTAGAAAATACAATTTCAATTTAATAACAATCACAACTTTATGTTTTAAGTTTTCGCTCTCATAATTTTCCTTTTTCGGTCTTTCTCGGATATTAAACATCCAATTCAGTTCAATGTAATGATGTCAAGTCTAAGCTGTACCTAAAGAAAATATTTCGCTTATCACCTAAAATGCGTATAATACCTACCACGTCAGAATTTATATGTATCACCAATGATTACCTCTTAAGTCATCATCGAAAAAGCGAAGTTTCATTTGTTTCCCCATGTATATTTAACGTTCATTGCGTGATGTGAATCTTTATACCCGTAGGGACTGCTGTTCTATCATCTATGATACTATGCATAGAATACTTACCACTTAAGGATTTTATGATAAGGCATCTTTAAAAACCAATGCTGTTACATTTCTTATGCACCAACTTTATTGGAAATATACGTTTTTGTTTTGTTTGTTTGTCTGTGATTGTCGAAAACAAGCCCACTTTGTGTTCCCCACTAACGCTCAGTGCGTTCAAGAACGGCACTTTATCCCAACAATGGTTTTTGCTTCTATGTCTGTTTGTTTATATGCGTGAATGTTTGTATGTTTAGTTGTTTGCATTGGAAAAGGTTTAACTATAATCAATTTGTAAAGTCTATAACTGCAGCAACTGGGTTTTCCATAAAGTGGCCACTAAGCTCATACAATAATACATGTTAAGTCCGGTTAAAATGGGTATTTCAAAGAATTAAAGTGCTTTAAACCATTTAAAATTCACTGTAAAACCTTATTATCCCTTTTATTGCTTGAAAGAAGTAATTTTTGATCAATTTGTCCGATAGAAAATGTTATGTTATTAAGAATGCAATGGCCTTCGCTACCGTAGTCAGCTACGCGGCGATGCACGTCCTGGTTATAGTAGTCCTTGACTTCACCTTAATATAAAGTACAATCAAACGTCATAAATGTTTTCTTGTAAGCAACTATTTTTTGGTATTGGCACGAATCAATATGTAGGTTGTTGAGTATTAAAATTATCAATTCGACCCATTACAAGGGTTAAGTAACAATTTGTTAGTCGGGGATGGAGGTAAGCTTCCAGGTTTGAAAAGTTTGTTTCTTCATAGTTCGTCAAGTTAAGCAACAACTGAGGTACTCTTTTTATGCATCTGTATTTTGTGAAATGAATGCTCGTAACGAGAGAAAGTGAATGATGGAGGGAAAAAACTATTGCTTTTGATTGTGTGGACACCCCTACTTAAGCATATTTTAGCAGTTCTACATTCACGATTCAATGATCGCATCCAAATGAAAAGTATAGGATTTCTAATACATTATTAGATAAATTAAGTGGCCTGCCATATGGATTTTATATCGGGAATTTGTTTGGGCTTCATACATTTACCAATAAGTTTAGAAGTAAGAGTTAAGTAGATTTATTATTTTAATATTTCTGGCTTAAGCACAAATTTAAGTAGAAGAAACACGAAAATTAAATCTGCACAATCTAAGAATTGAGCAATCTTGGAGGTGATAAGCCAATATCCTAAGCTAAGTCATTGCTTTTAATTTTTACCTTAGTTTAAATTACTAGCACACATACATTCCATGCTACTTTTTGTCAGGTTGAACTACATAGTAGTGGATCGCGTGAAATGAACTACATACGAGTGGATACCGTGAGGTCAACTGCGTACTAGTGGATACCGTGAGGTAAACTCCATACTAGTGGATACCGTGAGGTAAACTCCGTACTAGTGGATACCGTGAGGTAAACTCCGTGCTAGTGGATACCGTGAAGTAAACTTCGTATTAGTGGATACCGTGAGGTAAGCTCCGTACTAGTGGATACCGTGAGGGAAACTCCGTACTAGTAGATACCGTGAGGTAAGCTCCGTACTAGTGGATACCGTGAGGTAAACTCCGTACTAGTGGATACCGTGAGACTACATACTATTGGGTACTGTGAGGTGAACAAAAGCTAGCGAGGTTGAGTATTTTCACGAAACAATGGCTATTTTGAAGTTGAACATGAATATTTAGTTGCGTTTCATATCCATAAGACCGTATATAGTTTTACAGGAATGGTTAGATCGACTTTGAATGTTGATCTAACTCATTTATTCAGCAATAGTTAAGTTTAACTCAGGTCCATGGCCAAAATACCTGGAAAACCTTTACCTCTAAACATGAACACTTTTGCGTGTTAAAACAAAGTTTCACAGCTGTGAGAGAGTGGATTGCGTTCACCTCCGGCCAATTTCCTAACGTCCTATAAAATAAAGACGTGTGAAAAATTTGTTATAATAGGACCGTTTTCCACGGAAATAGGAAAAAAATACTGTCACTGTTGAAAACGGTGAGACGTTAACGATAATTATCAGTGACCAATTGACCAATAAATAGAAAAGGAATTTTGTATGAAATAATTCCGATGTTGAAAGCTTATACGAGTACAACGTACGAAAACTTTGTTCACGAACAACATTTACATTTATTAAGAGATCATAAAGTTTCATATGTAATTTGGTGAATAGTTTTAGAATTAAAGGAAATTAAGCTAGAATAAGTCTATTTGTGCTCTAAATTCTAAGAAATGTATGTTTCGATGAAAATCATGGTTCTATTTAGAGATAAAATTAAAAATTCAAAACGTTTGATTATGAAAATATTCAAACAGTAACGTACAATAATCCCTGTTGCTTTCTAGAAATTCGTTCGATTTGTTGAGAAGAATATGAATACCACTTTCTTCAAATTTATTTAAATTTATGTACAATATGAATTTTACAACCTGTTCTCTTGATATCAGCCTAAGACAACTCAAATGGATCTGTAGGTCTCTAAACAACTGAAAATCAGCAAGCAAAAGCAACGCCAAGACAGTGTGGAAGATGAACCAATATGATGGAACCGAACTGTTCCATTAGGTCTTTAATGTTAGTTTGTGCGACGACATGCCTTATCATGATGAAGAATGACACCTTCATATTAACTATGGAGCGTCGCTTTTGAGTCACAGCATCTTTCAAATGGTGAAGCTGAGAGCAGTGTTTGCTTTCGTACTGTTAACAATGGACAATTCCTCCCATGTTGCACGGTACTCTAAACATAATCTTTTTTGGATGAAGTACTCTGCTCAGGTACTGAGTAGGTCTGCTTTCTTGATTGATCCACAAAAAGTAGCGTTTAACTTCATGGCAGAGGACACACTTCTCATCTTCAGTAAAAAACAGACCTAAAAATGATACCCATAGGTTTCGTGACGTCAACAACTCGCATCAAGCGATTTGCTGCTGCAGATTTTCTACAGATAGTTTATACCGAACGCCTTTTCGAACCGTTGCAGTATTTCTAACTCTAATCAGGAGGCTTAAGGTGGTCATAGAGGTAACGTTAAATTGTTCTGCAAGTTCACGAGTTGCAATGATGGGAGTTACTAGGATAAAAGCTTTTAAGTTTTGGGAATCAAGCTTATATGATGAGCGTATTTTGGTTTGTCTTTTAGACTGAAATTCTCTCTTTAAAAACGGTAAAGCTACTCTGTGAAGCTTCTTCCGTTTGGTGCATTATTCTTTCAATATTTTGTTACTCCTATGAGTCTTCTGAATGAATAATAGTCGTCTGCATTTGAATTGAAATCATTGTGAGAGTCATGAAGTGAAAGACATCATATGTAATCGTACGAGGGGACAAAAATAGGGGTCAATATATTTACGCATTATGAAAAACATTCATATCATATGGAGATAAAAATATAGATGTTCATGGTAGTGCTCTGAAGCAACACATTACTAAATGCGGTCTCAAACTTTCTTCACGCTCTATGACACCTTCGTTCCAACCCATCACAGACTTAATCGAATTTGATCTTTGGCTTTTAGTTAACTTAAAACATACACGTAGGTATTTTTTTCAGGATTTTGGAATATTTGAACTAAACTATTGCTTGTTCCTGCACGGAAACATGTATTATCAAAATAAAACATTAATTTCCATTCTCAACGCTGTTGGAGTGAGTCACTTTTAATGGCTGAAAACGTGAGACGGCGAGTGGGTCATAGCGGATTGTGCGTCGTATCCTTGCCCAGCATAGAGGGTGGATATCTGTAATATAGACTCAACACTGACAGAACTCTTAAAATGTCTCTAAAATACCATTTTAACACGTTTGTTGCGATGCGACCCACCGGTGGGTCACTTAGATTAGGTTCTGTAATTTTTTCAGATCCTTCTAGTGACTATGCGTACAAAGTGAAGTTTTACACCAATCAGGCAATCGCAACAAACGTGTTAAGACTGCCACGATAGATCTGTAACGTTAAACTACAGTTCTTCTGCCAAAGTGCGCAGATGTGCTGTTTTTTTTCGGTTTCAGAGTACTGGATTGCAAGCCCTTGTTTTTGTACCGAAGACTAGTGTTTCCACGAACCAAAAAAGAACCAACTCCAGTTTGCTGTAGAAATCATTGTTTAGACTGAAAAAGCTAGGTCACTGTAGTTCACTGTAGCAATGAATCGAAGCTCGTCTTAATTAGAGGTAATGACAGACAACAGGTTCTGAGAAAGAATGCAAAACGCATTAAGAAAGCTGAAGTTTTAGAGATCAAATTTGATGGCATAAATTGGCTGTGACCTCAGCTGCTGGTCCTACCCCTGTGGTGAGCTGAGGGTGCAATAGAAACGAGAATAAGGCAATAGAAACGAGCCATTTGGCCCATTCTTGAGTTGATACCTAAGTTCCTATGCAACTTCTGCTACAGCATACTGTTTTTTTTTCTACAATGCCATTCAGCCACTGAATTTTATGCAGAACAATGCTTGTCATGCAGCTTACAAAGTGAAGACCTAAACTAGCCTAATCCATTCGGACAGTTAAACACAAACTGTAATGAGCTCACTCTTGCAAAACTACGATCTGTTGCTCATTGAATATATTTTGATGGTAATATTAGACAACGCATCGCAGAGGAAAAGAAGAAACCAATATTAATTGAGAAAATCTAGAAGGACTACTAAAATAGCCATTACTAAATCATTTGTAAAATATTGCTTATTTTGTGAGGATGATATGGAGGGATGAAAAATAATTAACCAGTTGTTTACTAATGCCAGTTTTTCCTCCTTCGTTCTTTTCTCTAAATTTAGTACGCTGTTCGTTAGCTTTTGAATGTTGCAAATTGTGAGAATTTGGCCTCATTTCCCATTAATTCATACAAGATTGACTGAATTGTTTAATAAGCATTCAATGATATTATGTTCCCCAAAAATAAAACGTTCTGTAGTTTCATACTTTTCCACAATAAATGAATGAACAGCAGTCATAATTTTTTAGCCTAACGTTTTATTTTTATTGTATCTAGACATTCTTTTTTGTTATAGCCTTCATAGTTAACATTAATTCTAGAACTCACACAAGTTAAGTATATATATGGTAAAAAACTCAAGAAAACGTGATAGGATTTGTACCAAACTTATTT
Source organism: Trinorchestia longiramus (assembly GCA_006783055.1). Lineage (NCBI taxonomy): Eukaryota > Metazoa > Arthropoda > Malacostraca > Amphipoda > Talitridae > Trinorchestia > Trinorchestia longiramus. The sequence goes on along the minus strand of VCRD01002227.1, from coordinate 20,087 downwards.
AATAAGACTTTGAAATCCAGAGGGAAAAACTCGCTGCACAAATCTACGGTTAGGGCTTTTAACCTGCGTAAATCATATTCACTTACTGTTCTGTCAGCATCGGAAGTTTGGTATCGTTGTTAGCTCTTTGTTTTGTATTGCAAGAGTTGCTCGCTGAGCTCTGGAGTTTGGAGATCACCTTCGATGCCCTTACACATCTTTACGGTTCTCCAAGAAAGATAAGCACGTCAAGCTTATGTGTATAACGCCTTGCGTCGTAATAGGATAACAAGATATTGTGAAATGTGTACGGTTGCCTAACGTTTGACACATTTATACTTCTAAAAAAGGTAATTTTAATATCCAAGAAAGAGGAATGTAGTAAGAGATGGAAATGAAGGAAGTACAAGGATAAAAGACCGATATTTGTTTTACAGGTTTGATTTTAGATTCAAAATATGATAGATTTTTTATCAGAAGCGGTATCTTTACACATTCGACGCACTCGCTTATGACAACACGCCACGAAAACAGAAAAGAACGCTAATTGAACACATAAATAATATGTACGTGTCAGTTGCAACATATTATGTATAATGGTATTTTATGAATCATTCCTGAGCACAGTACATAAATGACTAAGCGTAATGAGCTTACTATGAAGACTGATTTTATTATCATTTCCTTTTCTGTGTACTAACTACATTGAGGCGATGCTTGCTTTCGATATAGTAAATGAAAGCCAAGCTCAATCCGGACTCATATTCTTCAATGAACAATATTTTACCTAACACACTTTTTGGCACTAGTGCTGCACACTTTAGCCAAATAATTAATAATTGAGAAGTTCGAGGGCGGGCAGAACGAGCGTGCGCACTGATAGAGGCGTGAGAACTTTGGGGCCCGACTTTCTTGGAGTCCACCATGAAATGGATAGCATGGCGGGCCGAGGCATTTTTCTCTTGGGTCTGGGGATAGGCAATTATAAGTCCGTTCATAAGAAGCTTCCGCTTTCCTACCTCGACCCTCCAACACCGTGCCTCGATGCGCGACACTCTACAAAGTAACATACGACATCAGTGCTCTTGGACCGGTGGATTACTGTCACAAAATTCAACCAACCTCAGTCTCGCACTTACTCAAGGAAATGTGATTTCAATACAGTAAGGGATTCAAAATTCCTTATCTACAAAATCTGGGACTTTTTTTCTAGGGTAAAACAGGGTTTGGCTTCTAAGAGGAACAAAGTTTTTGAGAAAATAAGAACTGCAGCAGCATCATTCAGGATAAAAAAGAACGATAGTCCTTTGCATGATATGAACAGCATATGAACCCAGTCTGAGAAATTCTTCGTCATTTCTTTAGTACATAGGAACAAAATTTTGTCAAAGAATGAGAGTATTTGTCTTTAGAACTGAATTAAGCTAAATAACCATTAGAGACGAACGTAAAATATTTTCTTGGGTGTAATATTAACCTTAGTTGCTCTCATAACACTAATGAGTTATATACCTCACTCTCAATTCTGCCTACGCAAATAAACGAACTCGTCATACCAGCACAAAAAATTAATAAACCGTATATGTTTTGATGGAGAAAAATTAAGAGTTTACGAAAATTGATGCATTTAAGTCTGTACTTGTGAGCTTCATTCTTAACAGCAATTGCACGTTTCTAAAATAAAATTGAAAAAATGCAGCGTAAAGCAACGAAAATGATTCCAGAACTCCGAAATTTCAACTACAAAAGATGTCTTCAACACCTTGAACTTATCTCCCAAAAACAAAAAAGACTGCGAAGACAACTTATTGAAACCTGTAAATATCTTACTTGTCTTGCTGATGTTACCCTGGAACAGGTAACATGCAAACTCTTTCTTCGAAAGAGACGGTAACAGGCGAACCAGAAATAACGGCCAAAAACTAATACTGAGAAACTTCAAGACATTCCAAGCTATGAACTTCTTTCCCGTTAAAATTGCTGCAACTTGGAACCAGCTGCCCGAAAGCATCGTTTTTGCTGGCACTGTGAATACATTCAAAAATCGTCTCGACAAATATTGGATTATGAACCCCCCAGTATTATAATGTACTGATTCGATGTCCCTAACTCCCAGGGCCAGTGCATGATTGAGATTAATGCACGTGAGTGAAATACCTGTGCGTGAGTGAAGTGCGTGTACGTGACCGAATTGATTTACTTGATTAAAATGTACGTACATGATTGATGCCCTTACTTTAAACAGCATGGGACTTTCGTATCAACCCAAGAATGGGTCATGGGCCTCATTCTATTCTATTGTACTCAATTAGTTGGAGCTCAGTTATCATAATCCAGCATGAAGAAACATTATCAATGAAATGGAATTGAATTTTTGTTGGAATTAGTGGAGATTATTCAATATCCTCAAGCAAGTGCCATTTGTCGTGTGCCCACTAAGTTAAGAGATTAATGTTGGCATCCAATGAGCAAATAATCATGTAATTTTGCTGTCAAGAATGCCACAATAAAGTAAAAATTTGTTCAAGAAATTCAAGCATCTCGAAAACGAAAGCCTAATATAAGGCAGAACCATTTGAATAATTTGAGTGCCCTACTGCCGTGAAGTATAATAAGAGTCTCATATTTTTGAAAGTAATAGTAATTTTTTAAGTAGTTTTTGCTAAATATTGTAATGTTTAGTATGCTTTAAAATAAAACGGTTTATGTAAGGATAAAGATGCCAAAAAAGTTGTCGAAACGTTTACGGTGTAGTACGTGAAGAATATTTTACAATGCATTTTAAATGTTAATGTCAAACCTAGAATTGATTTAAATTCGAAAGCCTATTAAACCTGCAATATGATCTAGATTCAAGGTTACTGTGAAATTGCGATTCATAAATACTGTAGCCAGATTATGATTCAAACTTTGAATAAATTTTCATGAAGGAATATTGTTTATGATCCTCATATTTCAAAGGCGTTGAAGAACATCCCTACTACCGAATCAATCAGCACACAAAACTCCAGTAAACGATTCGAGCTACTAAGGGTATTTAGAAGAGTACATCACAAATTAAGACAATATAGAAATGATATATTTTAATTTTATAACAAACATTTCTTCCCCATTCAGTACAAACATGTTATTTGTAGCTCAATCAGCTTTTTCCCGATGGAAGTCTGACATCTCAGGGTAGGTCGTCTTCTTCGAGCATCCCCGCTTGCGATGAGGAAAGACCAGTTCAATTCCCGTCACCGCTTTAGTCTGTTTAATTGTGCCTGATCATCGGCGGACAAGAAACATGCTCAGCATGATGCGATGCTGGATCAAGCTCATCAAAATGGCCCTACGAGCCTCTACTCCAAATTGCAGTACAGAGCACGGGAATTGTCGCTTGGAGCATCATCACTACTGATCCTAACGTTAATAATTGAAAATCCAAAGTATCTGTACATTATACATAATTGGAAACGAAATTTATTTCTTCCTTTCTTTCTTTTTTCTTCCTTCGCCAAACTAAAGCAGGCTTCTTCGTTTGTCGCGACTACATGATGTGATGCTGGCGGCTTTAACGTTGCAACTGGTCTGACATCCTAATTCCCGTGGTCCTAGTGTCACCAGAAATAATACAATCAGTGGTCCGTGTACGCTTCATGCGACAAAATGGCAACAGAACTTTCTCGTCCTTCGAAGGAAATAATGTTAAAAAATCAAATGAAAAAGAGTCAAAAACTGCATGCCTTTTTCTGATTTACAGAACCTGATTAATTGAACATGTGTAATTATAACCGCAGCTGCAGTTTGAGAGATTTATTCCTCTTGCAAACACATTAATAATTATCTCCTCTATAAAAATGTCTCCCAATAACACACGTGTCTGATCATTTTTTAAGGGCTACTATTCAGGTACCCAGGAAACATCTTCTTTCCTCATCACCACACCCTGTACAAATCAAGATAATTCATGTCTCACAACTCTGCATTCGTAAGTCAGCCGTCACTTTTTAATTTATAGCGCAGCCGAGAGCAAAACAACGACCAGACTTTTACGATTGGTTTTCTGATTGCTCGACAATGCATTTCACGTTGCTCTGTTCGAATTTTTTTTTAGTGTAATTCACTTCAAGGCTATTTTTTATGAGAGACAATTGGTTCATTTTCTTTACTACTGTCATTATGTCTGATGTGAATTTATTTTATAATTCAATCGCATATTCTTTTGTGGCATATTTACCATGAACTGTGTAAATAAGCCGCAGGAAGACAACTTTTTCAAATTTAATTAAAAGCTAAACGAGGACGGTTTTTAATTTATTTTTGCAAATATGAGTTAGTTTTTGACCAAAATAGACTGTTGGTAAATGTGGAGCTGTTAGGTTCTCAAAACAGCTATAGAACACAAACAAGTGTTCAAATGTCGTCCAGATACTGATACGTTTATGAATTTAAGACCAGGAAACTACTAGTTTGAGAAAAAATGGAACCTAAAAATTGAACTCTCGGCAACTATTCGAACAAACCTACAGGATATTTTCAAGTTTTTTCGATAGCTTTTTCAAAATTTTCCTGTTGCAAACTGATTCCACAAAATACAGATAATGATATCAGTTCATTTTAGAATTTTGAAGAGTGCATTACACTGAGTTTGTCTGTGTTTATTACTAGTACACCCACACCGGAAAAAATTCACGTGTTTCAAGATGAATTTCTTTTTTTACTTTGCCAGTCGACGTCGTTTTTTCAAGGGAGTTTCTACATATTGTGATGGAGAAGAAGGCTAATAACAAAAAATCACGTATTTCATAGAAATCTGCCCTCTTTGGCGTGTATGTACAATACAATACTTCATATACATACATACATGTTTATCCGTTCCATTGAAAGTAGCTACCTATACTAAGACAAGCACTTTATTTCAGCTTCTTAGTAATTGTTTAGTTGTGATTCCTTTCTTCAATCTAATTAAGCACGGAGGGGAACAGGGCGTATAGTTATTTATTTATGAAAAAATAATAAATAAATACAAGACGGATTATATTATAATAATTTCTAAGATTATCATTAATGTCTGAAGTTGGAGTTATACCGCAATGTCTACGAAATGGCATTTCAGCCGAAAGCGATAACTGTTTATTGTAAGTCACACCATTACGAAACACCTCTTCATATCTTAGCATCTATCACTTGAATATAGTAAGATATAGTTTATTTTTCTATAAATAAATATATTTTGTATCTCCCTTGCTGCTGAATTAGGAAGAGGAAATTAATTTTGATGCACCCATTACTGAGGAGCTGAAATAAAGCGTTTATTTTAGTCTGAATATTGACTTCTCAATAAAACGAGTATATATGTATTTTAAGCATTGTGTTCTGGAGACCAAAGGCACCGGAATGCTATAGAAGCTCTGATTTTTTTATTATTAGCCTTCTTCCCTTCCAGTATGAAAACTACTTCGAAAAACAGTGTAGACTGACAAAAAAGAAAGTTATTAAAAAACACGTAAATTTATTTGCATGCGAGCTTACTCATTCCATTCATTCCTCTATATAATAAATAGTAGGCCCACTCGTAAAAATTCACATGTTTTCTTACTGATTTTTTTCGTTTGATTTGCCAGTGGACGCAGGCTTTGCGAAGGAGTCTTCACATTGAAGGATGCGTCTTTGGTATCCACAATACAATGCTTACAATACATGTGTACCCTACCAAATTTCTTCCTATCTAAATCCTTCAGAGCGTGACGGGAGACAGACAAAATAAGTAAGCAATAAACTGTGTATTATTATACTAGTGTACTCGTGCCATCAAAAATGATGGCAAATACTGTTGGAAAGACATTAAATGAAATTACATATAAGAACGTAATGCAGTACATTTAGTTTTATATATACTAGTGCAATGTGTACCCGTAAAATTCAGGCTCTATGAAGTACAATTTTTCATTTTTACCCGTGGTATTATCAAAATCTAAATATTTTTCATGAATGTATACAGAACTTTCATTTTCTATTTTAACTACCAATAACAGAGCCGAGTGGGAGAAGAAAGCTAATAACAGAAAAAATGGCGTGTTTTATAGTGATCCGGTGTCTTTGGTACCGACAATATAATGCATTGTATTGTCTAGTGCAATGTGAAACCGTTAACTTTCCTATTCGAGCAGCATTGCTTCGTCTTGCCATTTCGCGTTGTTCGTCCGATAGTCTTCGGCGTCTTTCGAAGTCTTGCTGCTTCTCTCTTACAGTTGGACCCGTTTCTATCCATGTTGGCCTTTTTTGCCGGAATTTTATTCTGAAATATTCTCTATTATCGCTTTGAAGCTTTGCAAGAAAATCACAATTCCGAAAACAATAATTCAATTTCCAAAATCTTCTGCCATATACTTAGTGGTAGCCAGGTTACTGGTCAAACTAATTTAAAACATTTCTTTTTGCATCATCACTTAAAAATATCAAAGCATCATGATGAATTTCAACAGGAAAAGGTCCATAGAAAATTTCTATTTGTAAAAATAAACCGATTGTGTATTCTAGATACAGTAAGGCAAGTGAAAAGGGACTGAATTGCCACAGAGAAATAATGCAATAGAATGATTTCTTGTATTTCTGAAGCTTTATCCTTGTTGCTATCAAAGCTATCGATTAGAAGAGTGTGACACAGGGACAGACGAACGCGGCTCCTATTATAGTAGTATAGATTTACAAAGGACAAACGTTTTAATCGAGTATTTCTTTAATGACAACATTCCTAGTAAAAAACAAATCAAACAACAAATCATCTCTTCTTTGATTTGCCTCTTCTTCAGTTTCATTGGCTACCTTTTGCTGCACTCTCTGTCTCATCTCATCTCTTCTTTGATTTTCCTCTTTTTCAGTTTCATTGACAATCCTTTGCTGCAGTCTCTGCCTCATATCTTCTCTCCTTTGACTTGATTCTGCTTCAGTTTCAGCAGCTATTCTTTCTTGCACTGCTATTCTGAGATTCCTTTTACGAACATAACGCTCGTCATCTTCCTCCTGTTCACGCCTCTGCTCCTGCCTTAGTCCTGCTGCTGCGCGTATGGCCTCCAGTCGTTCTTGTGAACTACTTGCATACTGATCCCGCCTCTGTTGCCATAAAACAGCTTGTTGTTCTTGTTATTGAGATAATCTTTCTCTTGCTCTCGATTCAGTCTTTTTTTCGTTCGAGTAGAGTTTTCATGCTTAAGCCAAGGACTACTATAAACAGGACGTGCACCGCCATGTAGCTGACTGCTGGAGCGGAGGCCAGTTCACTGCGTTCAGTTATCCTCCATCTGTCATAGTGCGAACATTGTCGTAGTCTGTCGCTCGGTTTGAATCGGAGATTGTTGTTTGTTTCGAGGCACATTGCTGCATTTCTAAGTGGATACTGTTTGTTTACAAAGTTTATTGCTAATTATATGTATTAAAAATGCAGAACAAGTGAGGTGTTGTGAACTGTCGGGGTAATTACAATAAGGAGAACAGGCACCGCACCGTATCTTCAATGTGCCTGTTTCATGTCTGCCATCTCCAAAACTCACACTTCGCCCGGCGAAAGCTGAAGACCAACAACAGAGGTATTTTCTTCAGAAGGATAAGATTACTTCATTTGATGCTTTCAAACCTGAACGTAACCTGCAGAAGCAGTACAAGAACTTGATTATTTCAAGATCGAAAGAAAGGCTTGCGTGTTTGTTCATGACCGACAACTTCAGTGAATGTAGCATTCACTGTTATATTTTATTTTTTACTCTCTTTCTCTGATATGTAACGCCCGTTCATAATAAACACGATATATACAGATAACTGTAATAATGATTAAATTAAATCGATCATCTGCAAGCCATACCATACGGTCAACAAGTAATAAGAAAATACAATTTCAATTTAATAACAATCACAACTTTATGTTTTAAGTTTTCGCTCTCATAATTTTCCTTTTTTGGTCTTTCTCGGATGTTAAACATCCAATTCAGTTAAATGCAATGATGTCAAGTCTAAGCTGTACCTAAAGAAAATATTTCGTTTATCACCTAAAATGCGTATAATACCTACCACGTCAGAATTTATATGTATCACCAATGATTACCTCTTAAGTCATCATCGAAAAAGCGAAGTTTCATTTGTTTCCCCATGTACATTTAACGTTTATTGCGTGATGTGAATCTTTACGTATATATCCGTAGGTACTGCTGTTCTATCATCTATGATACTATGCATAGAATACTTACCACTTAAGGATTTTATGATAAGGCATCTTTAAAAACAATGCTGTTACATTTCTTATGTACCAACTTTATTGGAAATATACGTTTTTGTTTTGTTTGTTTGTCTGTGATTGTCGAAAACAAGCCCACTTTGTGTTCCGCACTAACGCTCAGTGCGTTCAAGAACGGCATTAGTACCACTGTTGAAGACACTTCATCCCAACAATGGTTTTTGCTTCTATGTCTGTTTGTTTATATGCGTGAATGTTTGTATGTTTGGTTGTTTGCATTGGAAAAGGTTTAACTATAATCAATTTATAAAGTCTAAAACTGCAGCAACTCGGCTTTCTATAAAGTGGCCACTAAGCTCATACAATAATACATGTTAAGTCCGGTTAAAATTGGTATTTCAAAGCATTACAGTGCTTCAAATCATTTAAAATTCACTGTAAAACCTTATTATCCCTTCTATTGCTTGAAAGAAGTAATTTTTGATCAATTTGTCCGATAGAAAATGTGTTACTAAGAATGCAATGGCCTCCGCTACCGTAGTCAGCTACGCGGCGATGCACGTCCTGGTTATAGTAGGCCTTGGCTTAAGCTTATTCCATATGTAACTTATTTTTCTTGTGACAGTAATAAACACTTAGAATACAGTATTTTTGAGCGCAATATACCGCCGAACTCGGTATCCACGATACGGATTCTAGTATATAAGATTCTGGATCTCTCTAATTTTTTTGAAAGTGACTTATTATAGTGCACTTTTACAGCGAAAATGAATGTGTTAATTTACCAGTGAACTGAAACCAAGGCTGCCAGTGCTAATCTATTCTTAAGATCGTGGCACGAAACATATAAATTAATAAATAAACAAGTGTATAAATAAATGAATATATAAACATACGACGGTCATTCTTAGTATTATTAGATAGTGGAATACACAGTTTGTTGCTTGCTTGCTTGTTTCCTTGGTCCGTCTCTCTGTCCCGCATTTAAGGATTTAAATAGGAGAAAATCCGATAGGGTGTACATGTATTATAAGTATTGTAGTGTGGATACCAAAAGTACATCCTTCAATGTGAAAACTCCTTCGTAAAGCTCGTGTCCACTGGCAAATCAAAGGAAAAAATTCAGTAACGAACCCTGGCATTTTTTTCACGCATGGGTTTACAAGTAATATATATAAACTAGTGTACCCAGCCGTCAAAAATGACGGCAGAGATTTTGTGATAATACCCGTGCCATCAAAAATGATGGCAAATATTATTGAAAAGATATTAAATAAAATTACTTATAAGAACGCAATGCAATATATTTAGTTTTATATATATTTACAAAGGACAAGCGTTTTAATTGAGTATTTCTTTAATGACAACATTCATAGTGAAAATTAAAACACTTAGTTTTCTACTGCTGCAATTGACTCTGCAGTTCGTGTCATATTCGGGTACAATGTACCCGCATCATAGGGCAATACCCCACCGAACTCAGTATCCACGATACGGACTCACGTATATAAGACTCCGGATTTCTCTAATTTTTTTTTAAAGTGACGCGAAACATATAAATAAATAAATAAATAAATAAATAAATAAATGTACACACGACAGTCATTCTTAGTATTAGATTCAAAGTATAATTCCCTTCGAAAAGTGAATAGAGGGACGTAAGTCGCCTGCTTTGTACCGACTATACGAGGAGCAGGTGAGACCTCACTGCCAAGTGGCTCGGGAGTGCCTCTCGTCTGCCGGTCGCCACGATCCCTTCAACCTACACAAAGACCCGAGAATTATGCGAGTCTTAGAACAAGAAGTCTTCTGTCCAGAAAAAGTGTCATTGTCTGCAAACGGCGTCTGCTAGCCTTCTTGGACTGCAATAAAACGTCCATTATTGCTCTGCAGATCAAGTATCAAAGACACGAACAGTCTTAACAATGAAAGATTGTGATGGGATAGAATTTTTCATCATCCCTTAATACGGATCCCTTATCGACGGATGGTGAGTTTTTTGGGTGGGTGAGCGAATTAGATCATTATCATACCAGACCCTCAATTGCATTGAAGCGCCGCTTTGAAGTCGAACGCGAAACTGAAATGTTGAGGTATTGAGCACTATGATCTACTCTGAACCGGCGCTTTGGCTAGAACCTATTTTGGAAAACAACCGGCGAGTGTGGTCAAAAGTTGTATTTTTACATGTCAAATTGAGCAGGTAAATTTCTAGCAGCGTAGATATTTTGCAAAAGCAGAATGATCCACGTAGAGCGTAAATATTTTCAAAAATAATCTACACCTATAATCGACAATGTATCTCCATCTCTCTCTCTCTCTCTCTCTATCTGGGTGTGTCCGTCCCATTACTTCCTGTCTATTACTGAAGACAAATTATTGAACTGAAATCAAAACGGGTATGCATGTATTACAAGCATTGTATTGTAGATACGAAAGGTACCGGATAACTATGAAATACTTCATTTTTTCGTTATTAGCTTTCTTCTTTTACACGGTCATGTTATCGGTAAATACGGTACAGAATGGAAGTTTTGTATATTATATATTCATGAAAAATATTCAGATTATGATAATACCTTGGGTAAATCTATAATATGTATTTTGTTTCATAGATCCTTAATTTTATCACTTTTAAACCAAATAATTTTAACGGGTATTATCAGGGCAAGTTATTGGTAGATAAGAGACAGAATGGAAGTTATGTACACATTAATGAAAAGCATTCATTTAAAACACGATATTTTTCTCGTAAGTCTTTAATACATTCGTCTTTAGAATAATTTTAAATTAGACAAATCTAAATCGTGGAATTTCCACGGGAACTGGCAAGTATTGAATATTTATTGATGTAAGAAAATGAATTTGTGAGCCCAGCACTTAGAGCTATTACGAGTATATGAGAGTTGAAAGACTTAACGATCCAAGGCTGTACCATACTCGAAATTGTCATGTGGAATGCGGACGCAGACGCAGAGTTGTTACAGATAAAATTATGTTAAAAATGATGGATTATCACAGACGGAGGGCTGTCAGAGATGCAGGGTTATCACAGATGATGGACTGTCACAAATGCAGGGTTATCACAGATGCAGGGCTGTCACAGAGGCTGGGTTATTCCAGATGAACGAGCGTTAGAGATGCAGCTTTGAGTGAAATTCAGGGCTGTTACAGAACAGAGATAAGCCTCACACAAAAAAGCTCTAAGAATGACAAGAATTTACTCGTACGTTTAGCCCGTCAGATAAATGGACGTCGATGAATACAATCCGTGAACAAATGCTTCAATGCCGTGAACTTAATTCATTTTTATAACTTTACTAGTTGATTCACAAATAAAAAAAATCACGTGGCTTTTAATGAATTGAGTTAATACATAAATATGTATTTTATATATTATTAAGAATATTGACTTTAAATCATCACTAATTACACAGCGTCACTAATGATATGGAACTAAACAAAGGAAAGTAATAATAGGAGTATGAAATTGATACACTGATCAGTAGAGTATAGTTATCGTTACTTTTTTTCCTTATTATGTACTTTTCGACGCTTGAAAAATCAAGTTATCATATTTATTCCTCCTTGCTATTTTGAAAGATTCAGTGCGTGGCTGAAACTTGGAAAATATTGAAGGTAAAGACCAAAACAAAATGGCCAGGTAGTTCATTACTTTAAAATAAAGTACACACTCACTTATTGCGTAAATTATACAACAGTATGTGCAATTATTTTACATTAAATACAATATATGCATAAAAAATTTTGCATATGAATTAATATTTCCCAACAAAAAATATTTACAAGTAGGATAACTAACCAATGAGGTCCTTTATAACAACATTTGCCTTCTTAAATGTTCTTAAATTGTCCTGTTCCTTGTTCTACAAACAACAACATGTAGTAGACAATATGCGAATACAGGTGCTGGCAGATGCATGCTAACGTGGTCCAACGACTTCCCCTGAAATTTACATGTCCTCGTAAATGAAGGAATAACTGGGAATTGGCGCCGCCTCAACGTGTTAGGAAGCGTCAAGTCGCCTGGAGTCACAACTATCATTAGTGTCAACACCGTGTTCCCCTTCTTCCAGTCCAGTCTGCTTCCAGTACAGTATCCTCCACTGATGAAAAATTCACGGAGTGAAGTAATGTAGATTTGTGTTCCATTGAAAAGTTGTATACCCACATCAAGATTTCTTAAGCTCATTACAATCATTCCTGCTTTCAGTTTTAGTTGATGAGGATGCATTCCCGATGGTGAGAAGGATTTATGTATCAAAGAATTCAGGCAATCGATCAGATAACTCATTATTTCTTCTTGTAGTTTTTAATACTGTCTACACTACTGTAAATTGTAATACCATTAAGTAGGAGCTAAGCAATTTCGTTATTTATCATAAGAGCATCTGAATTTTTAGGTGGTAACATAACTTTAGATGACGGGACGTCCATTGAACGTTCATCTATTGTTTGTAGACTTTTTCAACATGGTACTAGCTAAGTTATTTTCAGCATTTATGAACTGACGAATTTCAACAATATTTTCATTTCGTTTTTACTATTGTAGAGTGTTTGGCAACCGTTGCTTGCGCTGCGCTGTCCCTGGTTCGAGTTTCGATTAAACACTCGAATTACTCCAGCTTGTGAGCTAGGAGACTAGGAAGACTGACTGACTGACTAATTGATTATTTTCTCAGCCCTCCAGCTCATCTCTGTATGTCCCTATGAGGCGCTAACTGCCTACTTGAGGTCATAACACAAAAGAACAACAATCGCTAGAAGCATCACCACTAATTTTAAAAAGTTAGTTTTAAGAAGTGACAATCCAAAGCGCATGTTCTATATATTTCATTGCAAATAGTCTCTTACTTTCTTCATATAATCCCCAGTTGTTTGTGAATCACCATTGCCAACAGTTAAAAATTTTTTTTTTCCCCAACAGCTTTCATATTTCCTGTTAAACCTTGGATTTTCACATTATTCCATAGTTTCTATGATTTAACGCTAGTTTCAAATACAGCTGAGTTTGAGCCCCAACGAACGATTGGAGCAGTTTGTCTGAAATCACCTGCTTGTTACAAAATTCTTCCAACGAATGGAAAATTCGAGTTCATAATTTGCCTCAGAAGAAAATCGATGTCTGTGAGAATGTTTGGAGGAAGCATGGAAGCATAAAGAATTATAATAAGTTCAGCTACTCGAACTTTACGTCACTCATCAGCTTTTACCGTCATGTGGGACATTGAGTTTTTCTTATTCTGGAACAGGGTTTATCAAGCCGCGGTGCGCAATTCTTCCGTCTATAAATATATCTGAATCAATATCAGTAGTAGCAAAATGCAGGACTGTTTTTATTTGACTCTTCACATAGTATTCATTGTGTTATAGCGGTAAGTTTTCCCTGAACCTCTAGGTCCATTCAAAAAATTAAATTTGAACCCTGTATTCTGGTCATTGACTGCAGAAACAACTCAATCAAAAAATCTCTCCTTGCATTTCAGTTAATCTTCTGAAACGATCTTGAGGTAGTGGAATATCTTTCCTTCAATTGTTCTCGTCTATATTTTCACGTTGTGGAGCTGACAGACCGAAGTTGTGACAGTGCAGTCTACGTGCATATGGTGTTGACTTCATGTTTTCCAGTGATTTATCTACAGTATGCTCTTTTGACTTGTGCCTGTGATACTCTTATATCTTTAACTCTTCAAGCATTGTAAATAGTTGTGAAGGACAGACAGGTGAGTTGAAGATGCACATTGGTGCAAACAAATGTCGAAGTTGTGAAGGCATTTATCAATGAACTGCTTCTTTCATGCAACTGTGTAATTCACAATAACTTTCATTGAGGTTTTTTGTTTAGCTGCTTTGTTATAGGAATCGTCAACGACATCATACACAGTGCACAGGTCAGCGAAGCTTTGTGCTTCTTTTATCATACATGAAATAATAAAATCTCTTGATCTAATCGTTCACTATCTCTGGGAATTGGAATATCAGAACACAACATATTGCTTGCTATTTTGTCATCTCTCTTCAAGTTGAAGTAGGCCGTGACTGGTACTTCTTTAACTCGAAGAGCTGTCTTCAGTGCTTGTCTTTCGTTGTCTTCACTGCAGTGCACCAGCAGACAACCTTCAAGGTGAATTGGTAAACGAATGACACCATGAGACTTGTCACGCATCTTATACTCTCGATGATAACAAATTTCTTCTGGAGCGCTTACATATCTTGCATTTATATGTTGATTATTTCATCGTGAATCGGAGCACCTTGAGCTCGCATTTCAGTAGCATTTAACTGTACAGCATCAGGTCCTTTGTATCCATATTTACATCTCTACTTATATGAACTGATTGTTGTGTGTATCTCAACGTTGATATGACAGTTATACTTCAAGATATGTGTTATAAGGTAGTACGAACTTGCTGTCTAAAGTGACATTGTTCACTTGAATAGTAGGTTCAAGCCTCCGACTGCTCAGTGGATATACATTGTTAGAAACGGTAATTTAATCTTGAAACATTTAAATAAATTATTTTCGCATCTATTGTTCCTCATGCAGGAAGAATTTGGGTTTTTATCTCCACAGGGATAATGCATCATGCATTTTTGAAGACGCCATATAGTTAAGACTCTTCATGCTGATCGGGCTTCATGCACTCCCAAAAAAAACGGTTTTTATGGCAACCTGGTGGCTTTGATATCCACAGTACCTAAATTACAAAATTACAAATTTGTCCTATCTTTCCCACAGTATGCGACATCAAAGACACGTGTACATATATAAATGCACGATTTTTATTACATAGGGATGGTTTGATAGCATATTATTTAATCAGCATTTGATCAGACCCTAATTTATAATATTTCTTTTTCTACGATACAGCCGTACAAGAAAATATTCTGCATTCCGATGCAATTTTCCTCATATCCAACTCATATTTTTCTCTAAAAGCACGTTAATTTAACTCCAAAACAGCCTCGTACTGTGAACACTCTTACCAGAATCATACGTACTTACAAAAATAATTTGGTCATGCGTTCGAATGAAGCTACAGTTTTATAACTAAAGTAAAAAGTTCATCTTTGAGCATTCACAAATGACAAATCTGTAAGTATATTTATCAAGTGCTATAAACGTCAGTGAATATACAAGTTTAGCCGAGGCGGGGGAAGGTCCAGGAATGTGGAGCATGTCCCTGTTTTTGCGAAGCATGACAAGCGATAATGCTTGTCTTTAGACAAGAAACCTTGGCGCCTGGCGGCAATTTTAAACCCTTGTCATTTAGTGTAGTTTATGAACGTTGAGAAGAGTTGATGGCGCAATGAATCTCCGTCAAATCACGGCTTAGCGCTCTTCTGGACCCATACATGTCGTGGACCAGAGTATCTGGTGTCTCATAGATCTCCGCCATGTCAGACGGTCCTCTATGCCATAGAGATGTGACAGCTCCTACTTGAAGCCGGGCATACATAGAGCGAACTAAGTAAGGAAATGACATGTATATTAGGTAATCGAGTTGCCTTGGATCTATCCAACCGTAATTGGCATTCTTAACTATAACGGGCGATGTGGCACATGGCTCTGGATGCCCTTACATGCGTACAGCCATCATATACGGAGACTTGGAGTTGTGTTCCGCTTCACTCTGACGGGTCCCAAACGACGCATCTGTCAGATTAGCAATCGCTGTCAATCTAACATCCATTTCAGTTTATTACGAACTAAAGAATTTTGTTTTAATCATTTTTTGAACTTGCGGACATATATAAAAAGGATTTCGTTTATTTACTCAGTAACCTCTTAAGCTATGGAGAACGAATATGTATTTTCCCAAGCCAAGTTTTTGTATTCAGCTTAATTCAATCGTATTAAAGCCACTTCGTTTTTGCCTATGCTCCTACATTTGTCCTCCAAATGGTTAAATTAGGAACATACCAAGATAACATTTACTTACTGGTAGATAATGAAACGTGAGTTTTACTGGGATGTTGATACTTTTAGTGATCAAGGATAAATTTTTTGCTGGAATATTTGCGGAACGAAATCTACAATAATTGAGTGCAATTTTCATCAGAATTCGTAATAAGAACTCGAATCAGTTGCTTCCTGTTTCAATTATTTATTTGTGCACCAATAAATTAGAATTAATCGCGCACCTCACATTCAACATACATCTACACAAAGAAATCTCATGGTGCGTAGATGTTCATGTTTGAATGTAGATATATATGCCCTCAATTTGCTTAAATTTATCTGAGATAAACATGAAGTCCCATACCTAATAAACAGATTTTAATTTCCGATATTTTGAATGAAATTTGCTTCAAACGTTGGAGATTCTTTTTTTCATAGCAGGATAGTCAGATAATGATGAGGGATACAGCTTTAACTACATATTACGTGCAAGGTTAGGCTACAACAGTTTCATGACATAGATATTTGAGTTTCCTTCAATAAATTGACAACAATAACTGCCATGAAATGTGTTGAAAGATATTCTTATTCAGCTAATCTTGATGACTTAGCTTTCCTGGAGGAATGTGTAGGATTCCAGTCCTGCACTCGGAGAAAAATGCAGTTAGTGTCCGTCTTCGTCAGTGGACCATGGGTAATTATTGTTTTCCATTGGCATCCCTAGCAGCAACGGCGTAGGCAGCGAAACTCTTCATTCTAGTCTGTTGTGGGTTTCGATGTCAGACCTTACCTAGTCTGTTGCCTCTTTTCACCACTCTCTCTCTCTCTCACGAGAAAGTCATGTCCTGTGCAACAGAGATCTTGAGCGAGTATCTAAGTTTCTTTCTTTCTTTCTTCCCAACTTCACCCTGCATTCGCTTGAAATGCGTAACAGCTAATTTTAATAGCTGTAGTAGGTTGTGTTAATCGAGTCATTGAAATTGTAGACCCTATTGGTACTGGTTGAACTAATTCTTTGCAGAATTTCGTGGAGTGATCACTATGATATCTCGGTTATGATGATTTATCCCAATGTATGGGGAGTTGTTTCCTTATCCTGTAATATCCTGTCACAATGTGAGTAACCAATGATGTCTCCAATTAGCTCGCCTCCTCGTTTGAGGCATTACCTTCACGTCTTCACTCCATGCATTACCTCCGAACTTGACTTGATTTACAAAGAAATGCAGCTAGTGATGTAAAAGTATTCAACCTTATGCGATAAATCGTATCTTAAGTATATTTTATCAAGAAGATTAGCCAATTTTTAGGAATAATTCATGTTGGAGAAACATGGTAACTTCTTTGAATCTTGATGCAAATTTTGTCCAGTCTTGCTGTCAGTCCATCATTATTTTTTCATTCAATTATAAAAGTCTGTTATGTAATTTTCACCGTGTTTCTTCCACAACAGTACAGCAATATACTTTGTTCTTTATCCATTTTCTTCACTCAATTTTGTAATTCTCATCTTTGTTCTCCTCTCTGTTGTCCCTCTCTTCCCGGTTATTTTCCTCCTTTATTTCTTCATTAAAGCAAATCTGTCTTTTTCGTCCTCTCCCATGTTCTTCAAACCTTGCTCTTCTCCCTTTATTTTGATCAGCCTTGTTCTATTCTTCTTTGCTCTTGTTAGACGTATTTTTTCTTCTTTGTCCTTGTCATCCTGTGTTCTTGCCTTATCTCCTACGATTGTCCCGCGCTGCAGGAGCTGGTCGGTGGTGTGTGAATGACTAATTCATGTCCAATATGAACCCCAATGCCTTACCCAGCCGTAAAAACGAACAATCATTACAACAAAAGGGTTTATATCGCCATTAATAAGGATTTTTGTTCAGTTCATGTGAGATATTCATATCAAATTTATGAATAAAAATAACAACAGGCACAAAAAATTAATCTTGGCTTTTTTCCGGTAGATGGTAGATGTGTGTGCCATCCTGGAGGAGAGACTTCTGAGTTGTGTCGCCATGGAGCTCTAGCTGGTGATTGCATAGGACAGTTTGAGATGGACAAATTTAAGGGCATGTGTAATTTTGATGAGAAGCTGTATTTCATATGAAAAATAAGATGAATAATAAATGAGCCTAACAAAAACGCTCAATATTATTCTAAGGCTTAATTAATAGTTTAGGTATGGAGCATAATGTCATTTAGCTAAACTATGTTTTTATTTGAACAAATACGTTTATTTTAATCGTATGTTCCTTATTTTTGGTCAACATCTCTTCAGTTATTTGCTTATTTTTTTAATTATATTTTTTTATTTAACCCAAAGTATCCACCACTGCGATGTGAACAGTTCTCTTCAAATTTATCGAAAGGGAAATCGAGAGAAACTAAGTCTGAAGATCAGGGGTGACCATGGAACGTCACCATAACCTTAAAATTAACAGGTATTGAAAAATTTCCTTATGTTAATCTATCTCCTTCTATTAAGCCTGTTTCTCAAACTTAGGATCCATTGGTCTTGGGCGAGTTTTTATTTTTAGTATTAAAAATGTTTCCTTAATTTATTAACACCGTAGAAATAGATCCATTATATGGAAAGGAAAGTTCTACCATTTGCTCGCTGCTCCTTCGTGCAGTGCACCATTCTTGGGATAAAATTTCACGAGATAGAAAAGCAATTTGCAAGGTTATTGGTATGATAGAGACAATAGTTGATTATCTTATATTATTTAAAATTATCGGAATCTGTTTTCTTATTATAGTATATTTTGCATCAATTTTCTCAAAGGGTTTGCTATTTATGCACCACCCAATAAAAAACATTATTTTTCAGTATTTCTGTGGAAGCGGTTTAACGTACATGCAAAATTTAAACATCATTGTTCGTTATATTGGTACATCAATTGAAGTTTGAATGCAGAAGAACTGTAATTGTTTCCTATCTTATTTTGCGTTTACGATTTTAGAGATGAAAGACTTTTGCAGTTTGGAACAGCAAAAAATTTTACGACAATTCATTTATTAAAAGTGTCAGGGGATAGTCTTATATGATCGTATTTTTTCTTAGTGTTGCATCAAAATCTGTGTTCCGTAGCCAGCCCTGTTAAGAATGTTACATTCAATATACTTCATTTCATTTGCTGAATGCACGCCGTCGAACTCGCCAGTGAGCAACTGCCCCACAAATCTTTTTAAGAACAAGAACATAAGAATCTGTGAACATAAACTTGCGATTCCTCTGGCTTTTATACTTTACTCAGCCAGGGGGATTTGCGTCCAAACGTTAGATTCGCTGTCCATCTCTTCGTTCCTGAATGTCTGATTTGCCAGGGAATACTGACCTTCATGTGGCCTTCATCTCCATTGCTTTACTGTGATCTTTAAATAGCTTTCATGTCCATTACATTACCTTCATCTTTCAGTAGCCTAAATCCAAAACGCTGGAACAAATCGAAGGCTTGCGAAGGCGGCCACCACGGCCACGCTTGTTATTACGGCCTGTGTAGGTGAAAGAGATGCCGTAATTGAAATCCCAAAATTTATTATTCTAGATGCGAAGAGATTCTTTTAAGTCTGAGACCTAAAGTGAACGAAACGATTACAAGTATCTCTCTCCGATGAAGGTGTAACTTCATGACCAGTTGACATACGGAAATAATTTTATGCATCTTCGTAATTCGTTGTGAGTAAATCGAAATTCGAAAATCTTATTGGTAATAGTCGCTAATATTCTTGATTTGCATTTAATTTAACCATATAAATAACAGCAAAACGAACTTTTTGATATTCAAATATTGTATACTTGCGTTGCAGGCTTGAAGCCTCAATGAGCATCAATACCAGCCATGTCTCACGTAATGAGACGCCAAGGCTTTGCAACAGAGCAGCATAATTCCAGCAATTTATTCTTCAGAACGGATTTTTGCAGGGGGCAATTTTTGCAGCTTCATTTGTCAGCGGGGGCTGCAGCGGACCGAGCCCCATGTG
>VCRD01002226.1:82270-95225 GCA_006783055.1 Trinorchestia longiramus | reverse complement strand
AAAGAGCCGAAATCTGAAACAATCGGAATCGAAGCAGATTCTTATTGTGACAAGTTGATTGTGTGTTGGTACGTATGTGTACCACTGGGTATGCATGTTATTGGAACCGCGGTTTTGAGCAACGGTAAGCAACGTGTTTTATAAACTGAGTGGAAATTACGTCTTTCTTTTTTGAGGTTATCATTGTAGTAGTGAATGAGACCGTCATTTTCTTTTCCTATAGTTGGACACTCCGTTTTTCCTTTCATGCGTGCGTTGGCACCGTTAATAAATTGAAGACCATTTGCTGCGGAAGCGTCCAGAGCTTTGGGGTCGATTAATAACTAGAAAAATACGTATTGAATAATTATACCTAGTAAAAGTGGTTAAAATTCACGACATGAAGTCATGAAAACAAATTGGTTCTTCTTATGCTCTTACATTGATGAGGCCTTGTTTTATGCTGAAATTTATTTTTTCTATTCCCATTCAAAATTCCTAGTCTTTGATGTATTATGCCTATTTATCATCATTATAGTGGAACTTAGTAAGAAATGGTCTTATTCAGGTGTCAGTGAGACGCTGGCTGAACGACCACAGCACAGACGGTGCTCTGCGCCTATTGGGGCGCCTGGTGCTCCTTCAGATGACCGTATCTGTTCTACGGTCCCTGTACGGCCTCTACACCAGCAGTAGCATTGACTCCAGCTGCACTGCTGCCCCAGCTGTAGAAGGGGACGCGGCAAGTAAGAAATTGAAGTTTTTTTATGTTGTCCGAAACTCATTGCAGTGCCGAAATATTAAAAATGACGAAGATGTTATCGACAGGGACTTTATAGGAATAATCCTGTATGTCGTTTTCATGAAACTGATTCTTTCGTGTCGTATTTTTTCTTAGTTCGGTTCTATTGCGACAAATTCACATTTCCAGTATTTTTTATCATATTCCTTGTACTAATAAGTGCAACTTCTCTTTTGCATTGGCTCAGTCATGCTCTTTGTAACCATCCGTATTATTTCATCACCTTACATTATATTGAACTAGACACAGACATGGATGTACCGAGTGAAGAGACGTGTAGGCTGTGCCTGTGTAGCCGTACACAGCCCACCCTGTGCACGTGTGGTCATTTGTTCTGCTGGACGTGCATACACACAGCACTGGCAGCTAACGGAGCGCGCTGTCCCCTCTGCAGGTATGGTGTCGTGTTGATCTTTGTTGATCTAAATGCAAGCCTATAGGTACAGGCATATATTTCTTATGAAAGAACTGTTTTGCGTTGTAGGTATTGTAATGAATTCTTCACATAAGCAACTGAGTTCGATTTACGATGATAAGGTGGCGTATTTCGTGCAAAGGGCAGAAATAAAGTTCTATCCACATTGAATATGTTGTTGGTGCACTGGTGTAGTGTGATGAGCACACGCAAGGTGATGGAACCGTGGATGACAGCTGGACATGGTGACATGTTGACCAATTTCTGCTTAGTCTTACGTTGTATGATCTTGTTGTGCGTGTGCGTTACAGTGAATTTCAGTCCAAGTAAACTTCCATAAACAGATAATCGTAAAAAAATACCCCATTCCTGTGGAGGTGAAACAGCAGTTATTAAAACCCACAATTAAGTATCGAGCTATAAACTTACGGGGAGAGATGGTTTTCGATATTCGTTAAGAAATATTCCAAGGAAATATCTAATGAAATATTTTTCTCTTGGGTCTGTAGCAGCATCTGTGCCTCATTTTGCCAGCGCACTGTTTCTCGTTTTGTGAGTTCACTGTTTTAAACGACTCTTTTTTTGTTTCGGTGAACTGAAAAGAAATAGATGAAATGCCCAAATCACGTAGTTTTGAGTTCAATTCCTCGTGCTGGCTGAAAGAGTTATTTACGAAAACAAAGTAGTAGAAGTAATAGAAGTATGTAATAGTTGTAAAAGTAACAGGTCTTGCGTTTTTACGTAAAAAGATCCTTAACGGCCGAGGACTTTGTGGCAAGAACCCAATAAAAGACCACTTAGCCGTTCCTATTACCATATTCTATTCTTCATGAGAACTTCGAAACCTTTTCCTGTGACGCTCTTCTTTCTTAAAATGGTCACTTTAGTACAAAATTCCACTGTATTTTACGATACACATTGATACCAAAGTACAATTTTCGGAGTGTGTCTTCACCCCCAGGTACGAAGTGAGTCCCCGCGACCTGATCCCGCTGAAAAATTTCAAGTGAACATCAATTTAGCTGTGGAGGACCTTCATTCACGGTAAGGATGTTCAGAAATTGCCCAAGGGTTGCTTTTTGAGAAAAGCTTTCTCCTTCACTCCCTTTTCTCATGGGACTTGCAGCGGACACAGTTCTGAGGTGTTTTCTGTCTCTATGGTTTACTTTCTCGGGAATTATATAGAAGTAAGAATTGAATTAATATTAAGCTTGTGTTTGCCAGTTGAATGCATTCTTATCATTTTCATTATTCACCCACTAAGTGAAGATTTTTGGGTCTTTATCAATCGCGCCATTTTGTAGTACTTATTATGTATATCTCATTAAAGTTGAATGGCACCCAGTCATTACATTTTAGAGTCTGAAAATTCATGATTGCCATTCATGTAAATGTTCATATCTTTAGCAATGTAAAAAACTTAAGAGTGTGAGAAAAACGCTCGTAACAATTTTCTTACAAAACAGTGAATAAATTGCGAAAGAATATTCTCTGGAAACAAATATTTTCTTTCTTGGCTGGATATTTCTTGGGCATTGGTCATCGATGTGGTAAGATAGGCAAATAAGTCAAAAGTACCAGTTTATCAGAAATTTATTAATTGTGGGACCGTGTGGTTGAGAGCAACAAGTCTGTTACTTTCTTCCCGTCCGTACATAGTCTGCAATATCAGCCCCAAAGTGCGTAATATCTGGTATTTTAGTAATGCAATTGTGGTATTAAAACTTCTCTGGTTCAGGTGTGGACAAGTTTCAATGTGAGTATAGATTCAACGTCGAATGTTTCGGAAAAAAGACTACTATTCACAACAAAAGTTCTAATAATGGCATGCCATAGCGTTGTAAAACTTCTTTTTTGATATGGGGAAAAATTCACATTCCATCTTCGGCAATGCAAGTGATTTCTTAAGATGCTTAAAAATGTTTTCAAAACTAGCTAGCCTTAAATATTGGGTTGACCAAAAAGCACGTTCGGGTTTTGCAGATGCCAAACTTTTCTTCGAAACCGAACTTTTTGGCAAACTCAATACATTTGGGAGGTATTTTAATCAGAAAAGTGAATGAAGCACAATTAGAAACGTGGAAAAATGATGTAAAGTTAAGCTTCCATTAGAATGAAGTGTTGATCCTTAAAAATTCTGCTTATTTGGTGAAGTGGAATGCCTGGTTATTGAACAAGTAAGTTCGGTTCGGTACTGGTACCATATATAGAGATAAGAGATTTTTTACAGCTGCGTGCAACAGTTCACTCGACCTGCGATTAAAAGAACGCTTTGCGTGCATGCTATTTGTCAATTTGTGTTCATGAACTTGATTTGAAATGAATATTCATATAAAAAATGAATTTTCGTTCTTACGAAACAATGTACTTATTACTTACTCTCAGAAAATATGATGCCGCAAAGTGATATAAAAGCTTGTAAATTTCTCGGAGTTTATCAACAAATTTACAGTATTGGGGTAAATATGTCAGAGAGCGTAATAATTTTTTTTGCAAAATTTTACTCAAAATCTTCTTGAAAATGGATGCAAAATAAAAGTTTACGAATACCACAAAATACAGCAAGCATATTTAATTTTGATGAACCAGCATGTTCTTAACAAAAGACACTTTGCGCTCTTGTAGGCAGAGCGTAATAAAGAAATTCTTTTGCGATGCCTTAGTAAATGTGGAAAAACTATAATCAACGAAAAAATCCTGGTGATCTATACCTCCAATTCTGCCATAGAATTCATGTGCAAAATACAGGGTGTCTCAAAAAAATGTTTCTCACCCTTTAACCGTTGCTAACATGCTGTCTTCTTTGTGTTGCAGGTGTGAGGTTCGAACCTTTGCGAACATGATTAAATGTGATTAAAGAATCATGTTCGCAAAGGTTCGAACCTCACACCTGCAACACAAAGAAGACAGCATGTTAGCAACGGTTAAAGGCTGAGTACATTTTTTTGAGACACCCTGTACTGTTCATATTCATAATGAAATTAATTATTCAAGGAAATTCTTAACGATGTTCGAAAAGTGATATCTCCTAGCAATTGTTTCCCATATTTGTAAGAAATTATTTTTATGCATTATTTTTTTACAGGGTACCTTATGCTGAGTACCCAAGTATGATCCCTGTACTGTATGTGGAGTGCAGGATTTCTGTAGTGTGTTATACCCTGTGTATTCTATATAGGGTCCACAGGAGCGCTGCTTATGACACACTAACCAGGACAGGCTTTACCATCACACCTCCCTTCACTAGTGAGTATCAAGGATTCTAAATATCTGCTGAGCAACGCTAAGTCGTTAAAGAACGCTCTAAGACAATCCCCTTCAATTGAGACGCGAGATATTATTATTATTATTATTATTATTATATTCTTTATGGTTGTTCGGTGTTTCAATTCCTAAACGCCCACACAGCTTTTTAGTAATAAGTTTTTTGCTAATATGTAGTGACTGCAGACTAGAAATTAAGAAAAAAATAACACGAACATCGCGTAAGAAGCGTAAGTGAAAAAAGTAAAATAGATTTAAATGGGTTCGCGGTAACGATTGTTACATCCTTGTCTACATACATAAATAAAGTGACACTTTGCGCATATTTTCTTATTTTGCTTAACAGAAACGAGATAGTTCTGCTTGGCAATCGCGTTCTCACCTTGCATGTAAGCTTAGGTAAAGTTTAGCACCACTTGTGCTCATAGATTTGATGTTTCGATTTAAAATTGTTAAATAAACAACAACCCTTAAGACTAGTCAAACGTCTTTACAAAATATCGAGTGCGAGCTTAGTGCATTAAAGATCGTCTATAGACAAGGTGCAAGGCAATTAATACTTACTAAAACAATTAACAAGGAAAGTATATACGAGCAGTTTTATAAGCCCTATACATTATAACAACAGCGAGACAACAGCTAAAAATGATTTAGGTATGTTTCACGGTGAAAATTCCACGTAACTCTTATTCTGTTATTTAGAGTTACACGCTGGTTATGATAATATTATTCATATTAAATTCATTCTTATCACCGAGCGCTTTAAATGCTTCCACATGTTTCTGATAACATCAGTATTTAACACAGATCTTGGCTGCTGAAGAAGAACTTCAGTGCGGTTACCCACTTCATTGCTTAATTTTTTGCAGGCACTATAAATGTAGCACTTCTGGGTGCGCTGATAAAATCATTTTATAATTCAATTGGACTACGCTAATCAAAACATTCCCCCCACATTGTTGACGAGAACGCTGGTCAAAGTAAATGACTCCCAGAATTTTTAATACAAGGTGGTCATTATAATCAACATTTTAGTCAAAATAACCTAGGTTTGAGCTAATAGTAGCAAAAATTCGACATAGGTTTATGGTACTTTGTTAAAATCTAAAGGAAAAACAAGTTTGTCTAGCTTTAGTTAGTGACATCTACTCTAAAAGTGCTGGATGGGCAGTTATGATGCCTAAAGATGAGCTCAACAAATTGAATTCTTAAGTCCAACTCGGTAAAATTTGTTTCAGTGAAATTTAACAAACCCAGTCAATAGCGTGAGGTCTTATAACTAGGCTATAAAAAATGGGTTTATTGTTGTAATATCACATGGAAAACCAGAGGCAATACTAGGAGAAAGTTGTTTAGTTTAGGAAGTTGACGTTCGAACAAATCTTAAAACTAATAATTTTGAATACATTTTCAATAATCTCTTGACATAACAACAGTCTGAAGCAATGTTTATCTTAAGAATTTGATAGGTTAGTAGTCTTTTCTAACAGTGAGTTGTAGTTTTAAACCACGAATAAACTGTTCATAGAGTCAAATTATGGCTATACAGAAGTGGAGAGACTGCGACGCTTTATTGAAGCATCACGAGCATTTGAGAGGCTGGAGGAATCAACGACAAATAGATTCATGCTTTCTACGACATTTTCAACTATTTTTCTATTTTGAATGGGTTGTCACGAAGGCAATAATGTATAATTTGCGTTACGAACTTTTTATAAGCTCAATTTGTGCGTGGCGAAGATTATTGTGCATTTCAAGAACAAAACCGAAGTTTACCTAGAGACAACAATAATGTTGAGAAAATGATGATGTTCAACAGTCATCATAACGAGATTTTAAATAATGTTGTGCTTGACAGTGAAAACTCAATGATGATTATAAATAACAGTAATAATGACACTTATTAAAATCTTAACAAATTAATACTGATAACATCAATAATTAATAATAATCAAATACACAGGGTAATAGAACTAGTGTGTTCGAATTACCAGTCAGTCTTCTGATTCTACTTATTCATGAAAATCACTTCTCTACTTGTTAATATTTGTTAAAGTATCACCAAACTTGTTCGTAGCTTAACATAAGACAGCATGAACAACCTTTCGAATCATATTCAGCTACCGCAACTTTACTATAGGCAACAAGTCGAGAGCAGTCGACAGCTTCTCAATTAGAACACAAAGAAAACACACCCAACGTATTTTCAGGATGTCGTGCCAGACAATCAGAAGGAACACGAAGTAACATTTCGTTCCCAACGTGTCGTTCATAATTAAAAACGACTAGAAACAGACAGTCCTCTACTGTCGTCATATCTTACGACGCTATCCGCCTTCACATCAAATCATTAACTGCTTTTACATTACTTTCACTTAATGCAATTGAATGCATTAGGCTGCTTCTATTATGCATTCGAGCTGACACGCATAATGTATGTTAACAAATATACTTAAAACCCGCTATGATAGATAAATATATATTAATACTTTAAAAATAGAAAGCACGACTAAAAAGGGTTGTACAAGCAAAAAAGGCCAACAAAAAGATCATTATCGTTCTGATATGCAAGAAATGGCTTATTAACTAAAGGCAGTCAAATATGCGTAACAAAAATTGTGCACACTCAATTACGCAAAATTCAAGTAAGCAACACTTGGATTTATTTAGTTACTCTAGTAAGAGCATTACTATGGTAGATACTTAGTTCGCCACGACCTTAAGGCTTCGTACGCCAAGCCCATGACCTGTGATGCCACAATGAGCCCTGATAATGTTATACGCCTGATTTTTAGAAAATTGATTCTAAGAAACAGGTTTGACGATTAAATATAAATAATTTGAAAGGTTTATAACACCTAGAGGCAAGTGCCAAGAGCAGTCACTAGTAAGAAACCTGGAAAATTATTAAAAGTGACATTTTGCAAGTATGTACTACGAAATAAGGGTTACTCAGACGTCTATCACACAGATACTTACCTTATTCCTTCGTTTCATTGTCAATTATCAGAAGATTCTTGTTTCACTTCATTGAGGCAAAGAGATTAACGCGGGCAGCACTGTTGACGAGACAGTTCCAGGCGCTGGCATCACTGATAGGTAGAGTGGTCGAGTTTCAGATCTGCTAACGGACAAGTATCAAAATATCAGTAGGTTGTACAAAGGTATCCGTTCAGTACGTTATGTAGTAATTTGACACTATATACGCCACAAAAAAGATACAGAGACTCCTTCCGTACACTTATTAAACGGCTGTATACCCTTATTAGACGATCTGTTCAGTAATTTCAGAGAAACGAGCATTATACACTATTTACAGTGAGGAAGGTTCTAGGTCTTACGGGGATATTCTTCACACACAATGATTCCGCTGACTTAATAGAGTGAATATTTCTTTGAAATAACTAAACTGTCCGCGGTAATGACACGAGGAATACAGAAGCTATGCATTACCTAATTGACATCTGTTATAAAGTACGGAATGCAATTAAAAATGAATACAGCTGTTGACTCTCTCCGGTGTTGACCTTCATTCGTGGTGACAAAGATTATATGGAAATTATAAAATGTCTATGTTTCATCGTTGAATGTCCTTGTCCAGTATTCCTACTTTTGACGTACATGCAATACAGTCTATAGCTACAATATGAAATGCAAAAACTGGAAGGTACACTAGTAGCATCAACACGCATGCGAAATACTAGTCTGACCGAATTCGTCTTTACGTCTTCAACGGATTAAAGATGAAAAGAGAAAAAAATATGTAAATCCAAAAATATTCATGGTTATAATTGAGGTTTATTCTCAGAATGCCGCTACACTTCATGGTAAAATCAAATGTAATGGTGAGGATTGTTTTATGTATATAAATACGTCTGTTTTACAGAAATCAAAGCAGAAAACTTATCCACTGCTAACAGTTTTTTCATTCTGTTTACTGAGCTGCGAAGCAAATTGAAACTTTGTACCCAATTTATTCCCCTACTATAAAAGTAAAGCATAATTTCCAAACGCAATAGGCCTTTGAAAAAACTCAGAAAAATTCGAGTAGATACATTTTTCACCTATTAAACTGATTCTTAAGTATGAACGAAAGTTGAACGAAGGTAGGTTCTTCATCAAAATCACGTACTTGCACAAGGTCTTGAAAGGCTAAAAACTGAAGTTTGATCAACGTACAGAAACACTGAAAGAAAGGAGGATTAGGATGAAGATATAGAAAAATGTTCGTCTGGCTCGAGATATTTGTTTCTTATTAATAGTCTGAATTAAAATAAACTTAAGTCATGTAAAGAGTTGAATCGTAATTTTGTACAGTTTGGGATTAATAAGAACAAGTCTCGTAAGACCGCAACAGTTTCTAGTTATCATATTTATAAAAACCGCTCTCGGTCTAAAAAATTTTTTTTACTACAGACAGCCAACGCAATCTGTCAACTCTACACCAATCATTCTGAATACTCAAGGTGATTTGTACAATAATGTCATGATTTTACCTCGTCCAAGTAAAGTTATTTGTACAGTAATCCCTCAATTTTACCTTGTCCACACATGACACTTGGTTTCATTGCTTTTGAGAAAAAGCGTTCAAAATTTGCTCGCGCGTACATAATTGGCAGTTACGAGCGTAGTTGCTAATTGTTCATTCAAACACGACAGGCAGAGCTTTCTTAGAATTTACATGCTTCACATTCCAGTTCAATTTCTGAGGAAAGTGCCTGACAATAAGTGATGGGTCACATTTTCAGGTTTCATTCATCACTAAATGAATTAAATTATATTTTTCACGTGGCACATAATGTGAGTTTCAAGTCTATGTACTTGGATTGTACGGAAAGTTAACAGAGTGAAGGGTATTGTAGAGTAAACTGAGTTTAGATATAAAGCCCTGTAAATTCCACTAACTAAAGTCGACTAGATACTCTTGACTAAAGCGTTGCAAAAATAAACCCTGTACAAACGCATCAAAATCACACACTCAGATTTATAGCTACTGTATAAGACTATCATCAGTGATAATGATATTAGAATTATTCATCCTAAAAGTATTAATACTATCATAACAGTATAACAATGGCATAGAAAAACAAGCAACACTTAAGGTCTAGTATTGGTACTTTCATCTTCTCACACTGACACAGGACTCACGTGAATAATTATTGTATTTGTCTTTCCCATTCATAGGTTCCACAATTTGTTCCGTGTATCTTACACAAATATATGAATGCTGATAAAAATAAACTCGATTGTTGTCAAAATGTTACATACCGATCACTATCATTATTGCAATACTCCCAGCTGAAAACCTTTTGTAATTTGAAAGTGCATACGGTAATTTTTTACAACATAACTATACTGAAGACGAGGTTGAATGTATTTCGGTTATTTCTTCGGTGCAATATTACTTCAATTATGATGAAAATTGGACAACTCTACAGATAGTAGGCGACTACCATCACTGTAACTGTCACGTCTAACCTAAACATCACACACTTTAGAAGCCACCAGTGACTGCGAGTCAAATGAACTTCTTCGTCAGGACCACTGTCTTTCTAACTCATAATAGGCAAGCCTATTCTACCGCTTGGCACTCAGAGGCTTACAAAATTAAGCAACGTCAGTTTTGCCCAAGGATTCTGTTAGCTGCAGCCTTCAATCTTCATCAACTTATTTATGGAGGCGCTTTCCGTTTACGGCAAAGTTTCCATACTACTTCACCCTGTACACGCTGTAGCAGTTCATTCATTTTCTTCCGATCACTAAGAGTATGTCTTGATTTCTACATTAAGACCACTTTGGTTTGGTCTTCTCCTTTAATCAGTTGTGTTTTCTTTTTCTCATCTCTCTTCTTCTC
Organism: Trinorchestia longiramus; assembly: GCA_006783055.1. Taxonomy (NCBI): domain Eukaryota; kingdom Metazoa; phylum Arthropoda; class Malacostraca; order Amphipoda; family Talitridae; genus Trinorchestia; species Trinorchestia longiramus. Next base: position 84,911 of record VCRD01002226.1, on the reverse strand, counting down.
TCTTCCATCATCGTTGGGCTCAGTCGTATTTCACGGTAGTCTCTCTGAAACACAAAAAATACTTGAGTAGAATCTTTGCTTACTAGTCTAGAATACAAAAGGAAGTACGTGTTTTCTGTCTATAGTTAAAGTTAGAAACTAGCGCGCGAAATTCTAAAAGATTCCTTGAAAAATTTTCATTGACCAGAAGTAAATTATACTTTAATAGCTGCGTAATGAATTTAATTATTTTCTTACGGATCTTTGCGTTGAGTTTAGGTTGAAAAAACATTAAACTATGAACTGGGGCACTATAGTACTAACCTAAAATACGGGTATACTTTACATCGTTACAAGCGCCTGCGAAACCGTTGGGACGAAACTAATCTTTTAAATTTTAGCTCGTGAATATCTGTTTGTGTTGTTTTAAACGAGTACGAAATTTCATGAGGAATAAAAATAAAAGATCTAAGTTGCCCTAAGCCGTGGTAGAAAAATGAAAATTTGTATTCTTAGAATAGGTAATGGCAATACCAACACACCCAGTTCAGTTTTACTTCGGTTGTAAACATCACAATTATATTCATTTGACTCGAACACAGATGTAAAACGGGTAAACCTCAAAGATCCCCTTGCATCGAAAAAATGGATACAGAAAAAAGAAAAAGAAACGAGACAATTTGGATGAACAAAAGTTCACGTGCATGCCATTTCGATCCTTGAAAAAGAGAGGGACAAAGAAAAGTAAAGTCTCTTCAATTCGCATACTGAAATGCTTGGATTCTCATCCCAATGATAATTGGATCTGCTGAAGGGAACTGGACGCTTCTGAGGCATGTCTAGTTTAGTACAGACGTGAGTTAGGGTTAAGTATTAGTATTTCCTTTAAGAGAAGCTCTAGAATTTGGACTTAGTAATGGGAATTTATTCTTAAATGAAGTGGGTTTCAAAAGCTGTACTGAAAACACCTGGACGGCAAGAAATAATTTCTTATCATTCAGAATATGGCCCAAGGTGAGAAAAACGGCTTGACCTAATTACCCTTAAACTTGTTGGTCTTTTACTTACAGTGCCCAAAAAGATTTAGTCTTCGTTTCCTGCGTTGTTCATAGAAAATATGGTACCCAACTAGAGAACATGAGTGCTTGAATTTTAAATTTCGTTACTAGGCATGCCGTAAAATATTAAAACAAGTGCAATAACTGAACAGAAATTTAATTTATAGTATGCACGGCGCACCTCATCACCACCTGTGCCAGTATGTTAGAACCATGTACAGCAAATCGTATGCTGAAGGCTCCTCCCAAATCGGATCCCAGTATCTCTGAAACCGTGACGTTATTTTCACTGTACTATTGAGAGTTTATTGATCGGATCTGTCATGAATTGCATTCTAAAGTTCAATACATAAAACACCAGCGGGGAAAGTTGCCTTACGTCTATATACGCATTATTTGCTACACTATATTCTAGAAAGAAAAGTGTCACTTGAACGTGCGATTACTAGAGTAAAGAGAAAGAAAAACAACGAGACGTAAATTCTGGAGAAGAAATGAGTGGTCTTATCTAATTATATGTACAATACTTGAGCGTTAAATACTTCTAGTTAAGATGCGTATCTCGTACACATAACGGACCTTGGAGTCAAAATACTTACATGTGACCTCAATCAAAAGAATACTTCTGTCTATAGAATTAATTCAACGTTTCTAGGAAGTTCAACTACTGTCATTAGCGTTTACAGAAAATTGAAGAACTTTGGACATAAGAAAATTCAAGGAGTTCTCATAAGCTAGTTTCCGAATAATGCTAAAAATTTATACGTTGACGAATGTCTGCAGAATATATTTTACGGTAACAATGATGTACGTATGTACGTAAACAACATAGATTTAAATTTCAGCGGCAGTAAACATACATATGCAGATAACAAAGCCAGCGAAAAGTAGAAGAAACTAAAAATAACCACGGTCATATGACATTCAATGTTAATTTTTTTTTAAATGTCGATTTTCCCAATTCCTTTGAAAATTCTTGAAACATTTACGCTAGACTCATATGAATGCTGCTCATTTAATGTGAGAAACAATGATTAACGGGAACCTCTAAACTATAAAAATTATGTGCTTCTTTATTCATCTTTCAATACTTTTAATCATGTCGCTATGAATACAGTATAGATGCTAAGGAATATACAGGGTGTTTCAAAAAAATGTACTCACCCTTTAACCGTTGCTAACATGCTGTCTTCTTTGTGTTGCAGGTGTGAGGTTCGAACCTTTGCGAACATGATTAAATGTGATTAAAGAATCATGTTCGCAAAGGTTCGAACCTCACACCTGCAACTCAAAGAAGACAGCATGTTAGCAACGGTTAAAGGGTGAGTACTTTTTTTGAGACACCCTGTAGTTTATAGTTTGAATAATGTTTAAGAAACATTTTTTTAGCACAGCAAATTAATTGGAAATACATTTAATGGAGAAGAAGAAGGCTCCCTATTTTTTTAGAAGTTTGACACTTAGCTTGAAACAATATTTGAGCATCTCAATGAAGTAAAATCCTGAGATTTTGCTATGCAATCGCCTAGAACATGTCTTAAAATGTTAACTTTTTGGCCACAAGGAGCTTTCATGCTGTGGTGTCTTCATTAGGGTGTTGCGAA
>VCRD01002226.1:71720-81906 GCA_006783055.1 Trinorchestia longiramus | reverse complement strand
GCGTGGACGGTGAACCAGCCGGTTTAGTCATCTTTAATGTCCCAGGTTCTTCTCCCCATTTCAATGCAACACACCATACTGCATACGCTTATTTAGACTAAATCGTTAAAATTTATCAATTTAAAACTTTTGCAGAACATTCAAGTCTCAACAGCTCGGATCTTGGTACTTCAATCTCAATGATTTTTAATCGCTTCTCAATATGTATTGATATTGTGGTTCTGGTCCACGTAAGATTTAGAGGTAATCCCTCTTACTGACCAGGTTCTCGTCATCAGGTACTCTTGACAGGAAGTCCACGAGCTCGTTGTTGTTGATGGCATTTGGTCTGAGCAGCTGTTTCAGGAACTTGTTCACTCCTACCACGAGCACAAGTGCTCGCAGGGGCACGTAGTACAGTATCACAGCCCCGCACACCAACGCTATCACCATCATCCAAGATAAGAAGGGTATGCTGAAGTTGAACGTGCTGAAACCAAGCATAAAATTAGGAACACGAATTGTTTCGATGTGAGTTACAAATGTACTTGAATAGCCAAGTCACTGGTTTCGAGGGTTTGCACCCACATGCGTTCCTCAAATTTTCTCTACTTGTGACGCAGTGACCAGGAAGGGCAATTGACTGAATTAACAAACTATTACTTGAACCTTCTAGATGAACGCAACATGTTTCTACGAGTCTCTACCTCAAGTCACAAGATATAATAGAATAAGGCAATAGAAACGAGCCGTTTGGCCCATTTTTGAGTTGATACCCAAGTCCCATGCCGTAGACTGACACTATCGCTGGACGCATGATCACGAATGTGAGCATGTTAGGAAACCCGTAGTATATTTAAAGTTCATATACCTAAATGAAATAAAGTACTTTTTTATGATTCTTTATCGAAGGAACGAAGCAAAAACAAACTGCATATAAACTGGGCTAACTTGGAGTCACTGCACTGGAACTAATACGCTGTGTCCCATGGTAATTGCTCCTAGATCAAGTATGAAAGTTCGTTCATTTGGTTTTCGTATTGTATAGCTTCAGCGGTACTAACATATGCAAGATCAGCAGAGAATCTCATTGGTTCAGTGGAACAGGAAGGCGTCCTTGCTTAAAGGATCGACTTGAAGCCTGAAATATTTGTGCTCACCAATTTCTTAGAAATACTTAATTGCCGTGTACTTAAGACTAAATAAAAACGATAGCTAGCACTACGATAGAAATTGCAAAAAAAGTAGATAGAAAAAGTTTACTTTTTTATAGAAAGTTAAAGAAGTTTTTTGTATGATACTGCGTGTCTATCAAAGTTTATTGCGTCTAATAAGCTAAATATAGCTGCACATATGAAATGACAATTGTTAGAGAGATTTAGTGTGTTCGTGTTGAATTGAAGATGAAAACTTAAAAAAATTCCCTAAAAATGAACTGCTCAACAAAACCATGGGCACAGCTAGACTACAAATTAATTCTCAAAAACAGTAAACTAAATCTTTATATCACCCTCTCTAGAAGAAAAACCAATCACACTTTGATAATATTTGTGCACAAAGAAGGGCACGAATTATGTTGCGTATACAGAAACAAAAACAAACAAAAAATAGAAACTAAAAATAGAGTAATACAGGGTGTCTCAAAAAAATGTACTCACCCTTTAACCGTTGCTAACATGTTGTATTCTTTGTGTTGCAGGTGTGAGGTTCGAACCTTTGCGAACATGATTAAATGTGATTAAAGAATCATGTTCGCAAAGGTTCGAACCTCACACCTGCAACACAAAGAAGACAGCATGTTAGCAACGGTTAAAGGGCGATTACATTTTTTTGAGACACCCTGTATATAATAGACGAGTTTTGATTTAGAGGTCGAGAGCATATGGATTCTGCCTCCCAGCTTCCACCTAACTCATCGCAGCGTCTCACTTCTTAATGCTCTCTTGCGTGGACGCAATGAAGCCGATGGCGTTCTGAACAGTAGCTGTCACCTCTTGGATGGCCATCAGACGCTCTTTCAGGGACTTCTTCTCCTCCTGCACATGAAAATACGAAGTTAGAACCAAATCCAATGTAATAAGTGGTATGATTAGTTGTTTTTCAAGCGGTTGAAATTAGAGACAGTTGTAGATTTCCCCCCCATAAAAATTATTAATTTGAGAATGATTCTGCTTGAAATAGAAAGGAAATATTCATGTGGTGGTACTGAAGCAGTGTTATACTCTACACTACAATTACTACAAAGAAAATAGACATGATCTTACTCTTTCTTTAGTGTAAAGATTTCAAACTTATGAAATTACGAATAATCATCTAACGAGCTTTTGGAAAAGAAATTAGCTAAAATATAATCTATAACTCGATCTGACGACAAATTATGAAGACGCAAATAGAGATTCAATCACGTATTATCTTGCAGAAGCATGAGAGTAATGCAATTTTGACTCACTAGCAGTACAGCATTGTGAATAAAATAATGGTGACAAATATGGACTTTTGTCTATTCACCCTTCAAATTCACTTATGGAAATATTTTCAAAGATGCAAAAGAAAAGCGGCCAGCAATCATTTGCTGCTCATCATTAAATAGCATGAAACATGGCTTCTTATCACGTCTTATTTCGCTGTGAAAAATAATCTTGCCCTCTAATGAATTTTGTAAAATATTTAACAGCTGATTTTATCAAGTGACATGGAACCCTTGTATGGGTTTGAGCCGCCTTCTAAAATTTCGTAGTTGGCCAATTTGTTTTTAAATAAAATAAATAAATAATACCTTTGAACTACTCTTCGTAAATTTTATCTTACCTGCATAAATTAAGTTTTGAAATTTATAATAAACAAACGAACACAAGAAGCTTTGGCATTAGTTACAAAGCGAAACCATTTACCTAGAAACGAAGCGACAGGAATAGAATGCATGACGCGATATGCAGTATTGAACTCATATCATGGCAATTACTTACTTTGGTCTGAAGCCATTAGTGAATACAACTTCTGATGTTAGTCGGATATAGTTGAGTAAAAAAATCTAATAGTGATTAGATTTACCTGCCGAGTGAAAAAATCTAATAATTTAACTTATTTATTATGCTTTCAATGTTTTACATCAAGCTTAAAAAAATACAAACAACGAAGATAAAGAATTAATTTCTCAAATGTTTTCTGGAACATTAATGCCGGAATGTTTTCTTGACTGCATGAACTGTTTTCGACCAGAGGAAGTCCAAATATACATATCCAGTGTAGTCGACAGATACACTGTAAAGAAGTCCAGTATCGATACACCTGTGCTAACGCATTCTATTGATCGAAGTGTGATGTGGGGAGCTGCATATTCCAGTAGCACCAATAATATTTTTATTAGAAAATTTCAACTGTGACAATATTTTTCATGCATGTTAAATAGTTATCATAGATTAATTTTAGGTGAACAGGAAAATTGTAGAGGTATTGTTAAGTACTTGGTACTTAAAGGATTTCACTGGAAGGCATTGTTCCTGAAACCTTGCGTCTAATGTGCAATGAGGACAAGTTAATTTTAACGTGTCGTTGACGCTGTCTTATCGAACCGTGCTTATGTCTTTTATTACTCAATAAATTTCTCTTACGCTTGAAGGTAGACTTCATGGAATTGTGTGTTACATTCATGGAACAACTTAGTACAGTTTGACTAACATTATGGGCTTCTGTACTTCTACTTCTTTTCGAAAATATCACATTTTTGGTCTATGGCAAGGCATTGCCTTAATCAAAACACCGATTCTGTACCAGTGCGATTATTTCACGCCTCTTATGGCCCTTCAAATCTGCCGATATGCTACTCACTCCATAAGTATTAATTTCATCGGAGTTATAAGTTTTTAGAGGAACTAGTGTTGTCTCAAAACAAGAAATTGCAGAGTGCAGACTTTGCATCGTTTGAAGCTCACATACCAGAACAGATATTTTCTCACTACGATAGCTTTCATCCTGAGCATGAGTGTGACAGTGTCTGGTGCGAGTACGAGGATCACCTACTTTTTGAACTAGCGTTTTGACCGCTCATGCTATGCGAAAAATATCAAAACAAAACAGCCGAAAGTAGCTTGAGAACTCGGCTCAAGACAAATAAGAAAATTTTAAAGGTTTTTGAAGGGCGTCATTTTAGAGTCACCGAAAATAGAAAACGATGCGAATAAGTTTTTTTTCGAAAAATAAATAGTTGAGGCTGTTCTAACCTTTCTTCTGGGCAAGTAAATAAAGTTCCCAGTAGGCTTAGACTCAATCCGTGAAAGTGGACCTAAGCCTTAGGACATGGAACAATACTCAACAAAAACAATGTTAATTCCGGAAGACGTTTCCCAAGAATAGCAGAAAACGTCGAAATGATATGCAGCCAAATTGAAGAGAATTAAAACTTTTCAAGTCGATGACGTGGACCAAATTTTGATCGGTTAACGGTTTGTAGAATTATTAAGAGAGACAGTTTATTTTCCTTGCAAACCAATGATTCGCCAGGAATGGTTAGAAAATGATCTCGAAAGAAGAACGTTTTGCGGATGATTTATGGACAGACATGAAAGATTTGTTGAAACCTTCGTTGCTTCAGACGAGGCGGTTTTCCATATGAATGGTGTTGTTATTCAGTCAAATAATAGATCATATTCGCCTTGCAAGAAGTCGCCAAGCAATTTGTTCGAAAAAACAATCTCCTGAGAAAAAATTTCATTTGGATTGGGTTGTTTGGGTCTAGTCTTTTATCGGACCAATTTTCTATAAAGGAAATTAGAAGAGTTATAAATACCTAGGTATGCTCGATGAAGAAATTATTATCCACATTATTAGGGGGATGTCGTGTCATTGGAGTTTGACATGCGGTAGAATGGCCACGGAGCAACCCCGATCTGATTCCGTACGATTTTTTTTCTTTGGGGTCATCTCAAAGATAAAGTTTATAAAACACCTCCTACAGACCTGGAATATTCACGTTATCGTAACATTCACAATGTCAATGAACTTAAAAAACAATCCAGAAATTATTAGAAAATCAATGCGAAAAATGAGAGCCCGGTCATCAGTGCCTCGAAAACAAGGGTGGTCATGGGTTATAATGGAAACATGTACATATGCTGGAGTAAAAAGTAAATAATTTGCTTTAAAAAGTCTATTGCTGGTATTTTTTCTTTTTTATAGTAACTTTTTTAAGTAAGTAAAATCACAGATTGTGGTTTTAGAATAACCCTCGCGCAGTTTCAAAAAAAAAATCATCCTCACTTTTCGATTACCTGTTCGTAAACTATATCTATGAATACAATATGATTTTACCTGATAAAAGTACATTAAATGGCAGTGCCAATGAGATAACGCTGAAGTTTCTACGACCATTAGTTACAGAGTTATGAGTACTTGAAGAAAATGAAAATTTTCTGTGGCCCACCCTGCATATGTAGACGATGTACAGCGAATTACGAATAATGGCGTTGAGAAACGGAAAGTTGTTTTTTTTTTGGTATTAGAAATTGCGATGGGAGGAGAGACCATTTGACAGCAAGTTTATTCAAGCTTAAAATATCAACCATTCACTCAAAAAAACATCAAGAGCGTGTGTGTTATTCATGAAAAAAAGCTCGTAATGATTGCTTCGACCGGAAACACAACAAGCAAAGATAGTTATGATAGCCTATTTGCTGACAAACTAAGGTCAGTCCTCTAAGAAACATTGCCCATCCTCTTAGTGGAGTTGTAACTCGAAACCCGAGCTTCGATGCCATCGTTCACCAAAATTGAGCGACAACAAAGGGCGGCTGTCGCTCAAGTATCGTTAACAGGTGCAACTGAAGCATCTGACAGTCTTGCAGTCACAACATGAGGGAAGGAAAAGCTCATATTGCAAGAATTGGTACACGAAATTGTGTAGTGGTGTCCTCAATAATGTAAGATAAACATGAAGATGAAGTCGGGTCAAAGCGTATCGAACCAATTCGTTTGGCAGTATAGTAAATAAAGAGACGTTTAATACAGAGGAGAATGAAGTTTTAGCATTGACGTTTATCAGAGAATGGTTCGTTACTTACATCAGGTGTCAGTGGAATTCGTGCTTTTGGTTGAAAACGGCACTGGAAAAAATGTCTTTGGACTTCTAAATGGGTAGAGAAAGTAATATGGTATAGCTAACTGTATGTGAAATTTTAACTTGTGGAAATTTTGAAAAGACTTGTTTGTGAAAAATAAATGGAGGAAACTGTTTAGCCAACGAATACGAAGTATACAATTCAAAAAGTAGCGCTGAAATTCTACGCCGTCGTTCGAACGTCATCCGTATTTCTTTTTTGTTTAGTAATAGTCGACTATAAAACAAACTACTCGGTCAAATCAGAAGTTTTCTTCTGCCTTTATGAATGAAAATTATTCATGACGCGAGTTAAAATGATCTCGACTTGTGTGCAGATTTTCTTCGTAGTGTGATTTACTTACTTTTAAGTTTATTCACCAATTTAATCACTATAAAATGCTCACTCCAAGCGACGAAGCCGTTGTTGCAGTTCTCTACCTACAGGTTCCATGCTACGAGAAGCTCTTTATTAAAGCCCATGCATTATAGCTGATCAAAGTTCCCCATTAATATACAGGCACCGTCTCGTCATCTACGCACTTACGTCAGTGAGACCTCTCATTCGAAGTTTGGTTCGCACCAATGATGTGTTACTAACAGTATAAAGCACTAACACTGCGGATACTAAATGTTTTTAAAGTAGTACATAATTAATAAGGCAACTCTTTCAGTACACCAAACATTTTGCTTCAGTACGATTGATTGCACTCGTTCCACCGAACTGCATTGATTACAAAACATACGGTTGAACCCAAGCAAAAATCAAATCCTCTGGATAACTAAGAAACTAATTTTTATGTTCACGCTGCTCTTTAGTGAGTTGGTTCGCTGAACTCGGGGACACAAAAGTTACAGCAAAAGTTTTTTGGAGGCCAACATGCAAAACTCGCTAAGCTTGTTTGCGAGACTGAACGACCAAGGTCGAAATATTTTTCTTATTAAGTTTTGACAAATTCTCGACATTTCCCCACATTACACGAACTTTACGTTCTGAATGTTGTTCATTTTTTCAAGAAGAAAAATATTTCTCCTCGCTTGAATTGATGCCGACCTCATTTTAGATGTCTGGAACAGTTTGTAACAGGTGTAACTAAGGTAATAAGCAAAACAAAAATTAAATGCTGCAAAAAATCAGAAAGGTTGTGGTAAATACGAACATTAGAATAATAACGATAACCGTCTCATTTAACAGTGAAAATGTGACTCCTAAAATTAAAACTAATCTGAGCGAAGAAGAGAAAACAAAAGGCAAAAAAAAAGCAAGACAGCAGAGCAAAGACAAATCGAATAAATCGTAAAGAAAAAATATACAAAAAATAATCCGGCAATAAACCTTTCAAAGCGGTGTGAAGAAATTCAAGCACACTCAACAGTGAATTATTGAAGCTACTTAGTTATAAAAACCATGGAAAAGTAGTCAAAGCAAAGCGTTTACTGGCGACAGGGTCAATTGTGCTCTTACTTCTTTAGTAATCTACTGGGACGCATGCGGCAGAAGGCACCACGCAGGGATCAGTAGAAAAGTTGGGTATCAGCGTAGATGTGTGAAAAAAGTCAGCCATGCTTTAATATTCAATTGAACATTGAAAATAAATGGCAAGCCTAAAAGTGGGCTTCAACATATCAAAAATATATAATTTCACACCCTAGCTGTACTCGTATACTTTTCTGATTAGTTGTAAATATGTTTAGCATCGTTAATGAAAACATGCCAAACCTTAGTGACGTAGGTATTTTTCTAGGGTGGTACTCTGGATGTGCTTCAAAGTTTCGAAATGTTAATGATGTAAATCTTCAGTCATAGAGAAAAAATTCAGCTTGTATGTATCGTGTATCACGTAAGAAGCTAACGTAACACGATTTTGTAAAAAAATCAAAAACAGTCATAGACAGAGAATTGTGTCGCTATCTGTTTCTTCTGATCACCACACGGCAAAATACAACCAACCCATTTTGTTTCCGTTAAAAATTCAAAGTTTTTAAAATAAACTTTTGCCCCAGATGCGCAAATTCTTCGTGCGGTCATGGAAGTAGTGGTAAAAAGAATATTTTTCAAAGCATCTTATTATCACAATCATTTTATAAGCTGCTTAGACGTTGAGAAGCTAAAATTTGCACCACTTTGCATTATGCCAGCACACCGTAAGATTACATAATATATATTATGTAAATAGTGAATTTCAGTTTTTGTGTATACGGTTTCTGTCAAGTATCGTATCCAGATTAGATACGTTTTGTATGTAAATTAATAATTTATTATGTTTGAGACACATAACATATATAAAAGTTTCCTTATGAAGAACGCAAAACACACAAATGTGGAAGAAAATTGTAACACGAATCAAACTTAATGAAATTAGTAACAATTGGGATTATAGACCAATACTCTTCAAAAAGAGTCATCTCAAGTAGGGAGTCAAAATTAGTTCATATTTTTTCTAAGGGAGAGTCTGGGAGACAGGAAACTAACGTAATTATGAAACTATGTTATGAAGAAAAGAACGAGGAACTTTAAAAAGTAAGGAATTACGAAAGATGAAGTTAAACAATTTCGAGTCCCACACGTCTGCGGACAACAGCTCCATTTTACGATAAACGGATGTATACATATACCCTGGATGTTTTTTCATCATTGATGGATGTATTTTAAATTCTCAGCAAATGCTGAAATTACTTCATTTGTAGCAATCGTTCAGCTTTCTATCACTTTAGTAGAATGACCGACAAAAGTCATTATCTGATTGCGTTTAGTGTTGGCACTCGATACGTTAAAGCAATACGAACCTTACTGTCTACAATAAACATAGCGAAATGTTCGTATCGTCACAAATAAGGAATTCCTTCCAAACTCTTCGACTGTATTACGCGATTCAATAGTAACTGTGTTAAGAATTACACTGTGACCCAAACGCTTAATGCTTCAAAAAATTGTTATATGTCATGAATACATAAATGTTTGTAAGGTTCGGCCTGACATTAAGGACCTGCATTGCCGGGTTGAGAAGAATACGATGTAAGAACCACTCATGTTTTCGAACTCTCTTGGAAAGTTGTTTTCTCAAAATATATCAAGTTAAGTTTTTCAACAACCATTTCACAAAAGAAACGGGAGAAAGGGAGGAGGGCAAAATCTGGAGCGTAAGGAGTCCACTTCACCAGTGCATAAATGCATTGGAAGAGTGTGTATACAAAATTACATTCTATGATACATATCCACATTTCTGGGCTACTCTAAAGGATAATGCATGCTCAATGTTAAGCTCTTCTGGTAAAAACATTGATTAGATTTTAATGAAAGAAATTTTTCAAGATCACTGTTAGCCAGAGATTATTATGAAAAAAACTGCGTACATACCGCTCATCTTATACTATGACAAATAAAAAAAATATATCTTAAATTCAACTCAATCACCGTCTTTTGCCAGATATTCACTGCTTTTTCCAACACATTCCATAAAAACAAGCCCTCGTCGTCTCCCCAATCCGAATTTTTTCGTCGGTTTACCGGAGATAATCATCGATTTGCGGTGATAATCGTTGTTTATCGTAGGAACTTCCGACAATAGAAATAGTACCGGTTATTACCGGTAATTATAGGTATTTCCAGACGATGAAATGTTCGCCGACGATATTGACCGGTCTTTACAGTCTTATTCCTACCGTCATTCCTAGCATAGGGAAAAGACGATAAAAATACAGTCTTTTTCAGATAATAATTACCGGTTTATCGTAAGAAAAGGCGATAATTACCGGTTTATCGTAAGAAAAGGCGATAATTACCGGTTTATCGTAAGAAAAGGCGATAATTACCGGTTAATGCTGACAAAAATTAGCGCCGGTCAGACGATAAAATTCAGATTGGGTCAGTGTCCCTTGTCACGTATGTCATTATAATATGCCAATTGGTTTCACAGTATTACCTCAGACAATGCACTCAAATACATATAGATAGCTTAACAAGCTATTACTCTTTACCTTGTCTTTCTCATCTTCGTCGTCGTCATCGTTGTCGCTGATAGTCTCCAGTTCGTCATCTTTGTGCATGAGGCTGCCAACGAGTGAGATCACCTGCGAGGAAAAAACAACCATGATTAATTCACAGATCGTATCAAA
>VCRD01002226.1:35369-71369 GCA_006783055.1 Trinorchestia longiramus | reverse complement strand
CATAAGTGATAAACGCTCATCACCCACCAGTATTTGGGCGGAAATGCTGGTATAGGTTTTTTGCAATATTTATTTAAATTTTCCAATCATAGTTCTAGCGAGAAAAACTTGGGAGTGAAAAATTTTTTCCTCCAAAATATTTTGTGAAGCAAGAACACAATCTACTCGATAAATGTACACAATACACTTACACAAAACACTCGCCCATATTATGAGCGGTTCACATACAAAGAACGAAATTATCAACGAGTAGTTAAAATAAAAAAGTAACTAGGTAAATTTTGATCTCCCTGTCCATTTTATTTCAACCCGGTTAAATTGTGCAGTGTATTACTTGCACTTCACCCACTATTAGTTTTGTCCCTAGTATCAAAGTTTGGGGAGGCAATATGTCTGTTTCTGCCGTCGAACACCATGGTAAAAACTTGACCAAAACCAGAGTTTAAAGTAGACTTAAACTGAGAGAATCGTAAAATTGAAGAGCAATTTTGATCAAACAATTTATCGATTCTACAGTACTGTCCAGTGAGGAATAGTACTGACTCAGAAGATATAAAATTACATAACTGCCTACAAAAACATAAAGAAGATCAACTGAAACATCGAGAGATCAGGTGCAGAAACACGCACTTGATTAACACGCCACCCTCGACCATCTGGGCGATGGTGCCTTTGAGTCTGTTGACGTTGCGGATGAAAATTTGCCTGTTGAATTTCATGTCCTTCTGCATGTACTTGTATTCCCGCGGGGTGAACGTCCGCACTGCTGCCCTCAGCTGCACAGCACAGAAATAAATATAATAATTAAGACAACAATAGAGGTGTGGGTTGTTCAAAATCAACGTTTAACAATGAATTTGAAACAGGGTATGCGAAGCAAAACACATCTGTTCCTAGAAAATCTAATTGTGCGAGTGCTGTTTAATTAAAATGCTTTGATTTGGGATAAGCCTGAGGATGATTTGTCTTAACTTCGATCATACATGAGAAAAAATATTCAAGTAATGAAAGAAATAATGAAATTTTACTGATTAATTAAAATAGATAGAACTATACTAATTTTTAAATCTTACATTACTGGCAACACTAACTATTTTTTTAAACACAACAAATTCATGAATACACAGCGTTTTTGAAGGCACTTTTTGATTAATATTTTTCACACATTTACTGAATTGCCATGTAAATTAAATACTGCGCATCTAATTATTGTCGTGTACTCTTCAAAATGTCTTACAGGTCTTCATCCATTGATGACCAAAAGTGTTCTCACCCTCCAACCATAGTGCTTTTACTATAAATGTTCTCCATTATACCCATGAGTGGGTTACTAGTTCATACGGAGGACTTATTTTGTAGCAAGTATGTATACTTTGTAATAACTTTCAAGTAAAACTAATTCAGAAGATGAACATGAGTTAATAACCAATAGATTTGCTCAGCAAAAAGCACATGTGGATAGGCTATTGCAGTAGGTATTCTCCATCACTATCCAAACCTAAAGTTTGCGCTAAAATACTCGTTACATTAAAACAGGTGTCAGATAGAGAACAAATTTCGTCGCTGAAAATACTTATTTTTCGGTTCCACTGTTTGATTTGCCAACATCATTACATTTCTGCTAATGGAATTGCCTGTAGGCTTTAAATATAGGCCCATATGAAGATGTGTGATCGCTAGAACAGACGGTGTGATGAACTTAGGCATATTAGGTATGCGTCGCTTCTCTGTATTTTTAACCCCATTGAAAGAACGGAGTCTATCGGAAAATGATTTATCGATAGGTGTAATTCGTTTCTTCATTATTTTCCTGCAAAAATTATTTATCTTTAAATGTGTGTCTAGGTTGCTAAACTTACAAAATTATTTTTCTGTGAATATAAAGAAAAACATTGCATTGCATGCAACTTTCAAGTTGCTTGTTGGCAATGAATATTGATAGCTGTGTAGAATTTCACGTTTTTTCTAGAACTAATAATTTTCTGCGTAGAGAACTATCATACATCTTAACCATATTTTCAGGCTGTATGCAGCCGAATTGACTTTCACAAGAAATAAAAATAAAACGGTGTTTTACCCAAGAACAGCAAGGTAAGCCAGCCACGTGACTCGATGGTCAGGAGCGAATCAAGTCGAAACTTTGCGAAATTAAGAAATATTTTCCATGCTGCTCGCACCGTCCATTAGAAATGCCAATTGATTGAAGGTCTAACAAACATTAGTTCCCCGTCCATTGTTTCAATTTAGTCCAATGCCAAGCCCTGAGTTACGGAAACATTGATTGCCTGTAATTAACTTTTGCCTCCGTGAGCAACTTATTGGCTTCCTTGTTTAATCTTTTTCCTCGTAAACATTTGACAGAATCCAACAATAAATTTCATGATGAAATTATACTTCAGTGCATCTTATTCAACAACAATGCCAAAATTTATCCAGTTGCCTGCATAGGAAGTTATATTCTGGATAGTTCAATAAGGTGAGTCAAGACGTCGATGTACTAACTATTGTGCTGGATGTGGAGAAGCATTAATGATTTTTCTCCCTGCAGTGCCTACATGATACTTATCAAATTGTAGGAAAGAAGATTTGAACTTTCATAACTCGGGACACGACAGCGATTTTGCGGTCAGTTTGGGTACGAGAGTACGAGTGCCAACAAGCATCCAAAATAACGTATAATGATGCATCAATATAATCATCATTATTATCAATGATGATAACACATATCAGGCTCCGGAGGCACGATAACCTTTCAACACATTAGGAAATTTCGTACCTAAAAGATTTATGAATATGAGTTAGAAAAATACATTACTGGCAAAATTGTGGAATCACAATCTGTGGAAGTGTTCGAACACGCGTTACCAATGCTTCATGAAATTGTTTAGCTTGACACTACTTGAATCTGAAAATTACCGAACTTTAGAATTGTACTAATTTTCTTCATCTTTTACGTGTGTATATTTTTAAAAAGATTGCAATCTAGATTTGTATTTTTCGTAAAATAACTTAGAATCTACTATCGAATGTTTTCAAAAGTGAAATTTGATCATTTTTAGTAAAGTTTCTGATTACGAGCTCATGCAATATAAGAGTATATTTACGTACAATTAATTAACTCTGCTCCAAACACCAGTAAATACGTAATTCGATTGAGCATATTAATTGTATAAGATAATACCGTCATATTATGTGTAGCCCCATAAAAAAGTTAGTGATATTAAAGTCCCTACGTCATTACACTGGATTGACATGTAAAATAACTACACTAAATTGCTCGTATAAAATTACTACACTGGAGTGCTTGTATGAAATTATTAAACTAGATTGCTCGTGTAAAGTAACAACACTAGATTGCTTGTGTCAAATAACTACACTAGACTTCTCATAAGCAATAATAAGAAAAATGGGAAAATTAACGAGATCCCATCACGTACTGAAATACTATAAAAATATAATAGCACACCCTATGGAATCCATTCGCAGTGACCGTTACTTGAATATATTTTGTACAAAATTGTATTCAATCTCCCTTTTCTGAATGACATTTGAGAATGAGTGGCTCAAATTTGTTGCAATGAAAATCCTTCTAAATTTCACATCTTTGCTGCAGAAATACTGACGTACGTTGTAGTCAAATTCAGAAATTGTTAAATACATGCTTAAATAGTGAAATGTAGGCCTAAAAAGTGCAGAAATAGTGAAATGCACGCTAAAAAGTGCAGAAATAGTGAAATGCACGCTAGAAAGTTCAGAAATAGTGAAATGCACGCTAGAAAGTTCAGAAATAGAGAAATGCACGCTAAAAAGTTCAAAAATAGTGAAATGCATGCTACAAAAAGTTCAGGGATTGTGAAATGCATGCTAAAAAGTTCAGAAATGGTGAAATCCATACTAAAAAAGTTCATACATAATGAAATGCATGCTAAAACAGTTCAGAAATAGTAAAGTACATCCTAAAACAGTCCAGTAATAGTGGAATGCATGCCTAAAAAGTTCAGAAATAGTAAAATGCATGCCTATAAAGTACAGAAATAGTGAAATGCATGCCTAAAAAGTTCAAAAATAGTGAAACACATGCTAAAAAGTTCAGAAATAAGGAATTGCATGCTAAAAAAGTTCAGAAATAGTGAAGTACACACTCACCAGATTCCAGTGCACCGAGAGCTCCATGAGAATCTCAGGGTAGTGACCCTTAGCTCGAGCCCGCATCTTCTTGTCCTTGAGAGCGTACCTTGAGCAACACAAAAGATCGTCCACAGTTTTGAGCGGTGAAAATAGGATTCCAAGAAAATAAACATGGGTAAGAAACAAAAGCGCCAGCTAAATAAAATGATAGCGATAAAAATAAGTAAAAAATTATAAGTGAAACGCAACGATGTTGAAAATTGTCTTGGCAAAATTAAATTGAAGGGAAAAGGAAAATTCCTTGCAAAAAATGTAAAAATGAGATGCAAAATATAATGCCATTTGATAAACTCTTGTTTAATGACAGAAATCCACAAATATTACTCCTACTGGTTACTGCGGTACCACTTCTTGTTTACGACTGCGTTTGCTAGGTCAGAAAAAAAATTTCTTTTGTGAATTTTGGCTTTAGCGCACAGTCATTAGATACAATCTGGTACATCCCAAGCAAAAAGTTCGGCTTCATCACTTGTATTCTGAGTTACAGGCGCTGAAAGCAGCTACGCTTGTGTGAGAATTGAGATGATATACATGACTAGGTTTACGGTTTGGCTTCAAGATACCTTAGTACGTCAAGTTTCCAAGCATGAAAACTTCAGATCACACCTCTTACAGATTAGGTTCATTTTCGCTGCAAGTTTCAGTGAACTAGGCTATTGGACTTCACAAAGGTAGGGTCAGAGGGTAAAACATTAAATAGCGAACGAAGCAACAACTTACTTTTTCGCTATCGTATATCTTTTATTCAATTGTCCATAAATGTGAACCATTTTTAAATAAAAATGAGTCACCCACTGTGAATCTCATGAAATCATACGAGTTTAAATCGAAAAGTTTCATCATTAAACAAAGGCACAAAATATGAATAGAAAGTATTCTATTTACTAGGGATTTCCGACTTTAATCTCACCATTTTTTCTCGCCGTTGACGATGCGCAGCAGCGGCACCATCACCTTGCCTAGGAACTCCACCTTGTGGTCTCTGTCCTCATCGAACACCGTCACTTCCAGCACGCTGTGGATGTCCTTCACGTTCCTGACACAACACAAGTATCTATACCATGTCTCGACCATTCCTGACACCACAAACACATATAGTGGGTCTCGTACGTTCCTAACACAACACAATTATCTATACCGTCTCGACAATTCCTAACAACACAAATATCTATACCATGTCTCGACCATTACTAACAACACAAATATCTACATACGAGTATACCACGTCTCGACCATTTTTGACACAATACAAACGCGTATAGTGAGTCTCGCACGTTCCTGACACAGAAACCCAACACGAATACGTACATGTACCATGTATGACACGTTTCTGGCACAAAAACACAACACAAACACGTACGTATACTCTGTATGACACGTTCCTGACACAGAACACAACAGAAACACGTATACCGAGTCTCACCGTATTGTTAGAGCGACTGGGAACGCGAAGGAGCAGTTCTCGATAAATTTTAGGTAAAACATGAATTACAAGGTAAACTATGGCATGTATGGTGCCGACTATACTACCTCTCAGTGTATGGTCGTATCTAAGTCTATCAAAATGGCTTCTCATTTTCCTTCTAGCGTGTCAGTTTCTTTCAAGGGCATGATATTTTTTTGCAATAGAATCCAACAGACAAAAAGTTCTGAAGCTGTATCAAGCTGATGTACCTAGACTGATTTTTACATGTATCAATATCTATTTCTCAATCCAGTTTTTGAATGATTAACAAATTTCGCGCACAAAGGGTTTTCTGCCGGACACCACTTCTTTTACTCAGGTTAAATTCCTTGTTTCAGTGATATTTTAACAACTGGCGACTAAAACAAAGTTTTCCAAACGAATAACTTTGAAACATAACTTCATAAGAAACTGAACACTTCAACGACCTAGGAAATTCTATACTGCAAAGAATACAAAAGTAAATTTTAAGCGAACGTCCGCATAGCCCATTATAAGTAGGTTAACGATACAGAATGCTATAATCTGAAGTAGAGGGTATGAAGGATTTCACGATGCATTATGTTATTCGCTTCATAATTTACTTGGATCGAGGATAGTCGTGCTAATTCTATAGCGTAATCTGCAAATCCATTTGTTAAATAACGAAGAGTGTATTTGAATGGGCACCTTCTTTCTCAAGAGTGTATTTCTTGATGAGCAGATCAGAACGATTAATTCTCAGTAATGCACTTGCTAGTGAGGCCAATATCATGTTCTATAATTCTAAAAGAATGATACTGCTAATGAATAAACACGGCATAGGTAACTGATTTTAATTTTACGAGAGATATTTTGTACGAGTTAAATATCAAAATATTCTTAACACCTTAAATTAAAAGGATTGTCATACAAACCACAAAACCGCGTGAAACAATTCTATCCCCATTACTTTTTCAAAAGAAAACCTTAGGATAACTAATAAATATGAAAACGCTCAAGAATGATTTAAAATTAAAAAATAGCTTAAACACAGCTAGACAGAACACAGAGCACAATGATAATGACAAATTATGTTTGAGATTTTGCATTCTCATACAGGAAACATTTCTTTTCATGGATTTTAATGACATGAGTTCTGTATAAACGGCTATTGTGGAAGGAATAACTATAAATTTAGAATCATAGGCCCTACTCACTTTCACACTGTATACACAACATTGAAGTGAAATAATATTGCTCAAGCTTAAATAAACCGCTCCACCGCAGTGAGAAACGTTTTCGTTTCAAATCTGCATTTACCTTCCCGACCAGTTTACCAAAAATTGCTTGTTCGACCATGAAATTAGTTTGATCAACGATCAAGCGTTATATTTACCTCCGTAAAGAACTTCTTACGCTAGTAGTTACCACAGTGATATATTTGATAGTGATAGTGATAGTATGTATCATTGAATTTACTTTGGTTATAAACTATCTGGAAACTATTTTTGCAAAATTTATGCACTTCAGCATTGAACTATCTGTGTGTGTGGCTGAATTGAAGCAACCACATTAAACACACACGCTGGGTTGCGCCTCTCAATCAGACAAATTAATTTCGTTTCGAATAAACAATTACTATCAGAGATAATTGAATTCGCTCATTTTTAGACAGCCCATTCTAAGAGAAGTGTTGTTGATTACTGCACAATTCCCCAAGCGACTCACATGACGAAGATCTTATTCCACGTGGGCGTGAGCGTCTTGTACTCTGTGTGCGTCTGGACTCTGTCATTGTTCAGCTCCACCACACAGAATGGGTCGCTCTTGCCTCCGATGTCCGCCGACGCGAGCCCTTGTGCTCTGAAGATCTTGATCGTCAAGTGACCGACGTCTTTCAGGTTCTGCAGTGACTTCGTGAGTTTCTGAAAGCCAGGTAACAATAAATAAAAGTATTGGGTTGGCCAAGAAAGTCCGTTCAGTTATTAAGGGAAGCTTGGGGTCGACACGAAACTGGTAGGATGGTTTTGACATATTGTATTCATAAGATTGTTCAAATATAGAGATAGAACTCGATCAAAGCGTCTTTTGAATAAAAATATTAATTATCACGGTGATATTATATGCTGGACAAAATTTCAATCTATATTGTAGTTCTGAAATTCAAAATAAATGTAAGAAAAAACTATTTTATATGCATATTAAAAAGTGATAAAACTGGAAGAAAAAGTTTCCTCCCGATATTTATACACAACTTTGTTTTATGGTAAGTTATTATTCGACCTAGTGAACACCGATTCGAAATTAAATGAATATTAGTATGCCTTCAAATAATGAACATTTTTATTCATTAGTATGTTATCGGATGAAGTTATCATTGAATATAAACGATTCAGTATTTGCATCTCTGTTCCAATTACATTGATAACCGCCATTAAACAATTCAAATTTAAACATTGGAACAATACAATTTTTGACGGCAACTAGTGACCACTTGTAGCAATTTCTATGGAATTAAACTTGGCCAAGTTGACAGCTTGAAATAAAATGCGACCAATTCTTACAATTTCTTGCAACAAAGTCATATTGTGCATCAAAAACACATGAAGCGTTTTTAAGTAGTTACAAACTGAAGTTACGTAGGAATCTTCACATGCAACTGAAATAATGAAGCTTGTCAACGAAATCTTTAGTCTAGTTTTTCATTTTCTAAACCAAGTAAAAGTTCAAATCCCAAAATGGCATGATACAATTAAACAGCACAATAAAGAAACTCAGTTGTTGGATTAGCGCTCATGACATAAAAGCAAACTTATGATTCTGGCAAATGAGTCAGCTACTTAAGGCTACCTTTTACGATACTCTGGCGGAACATCGCATTGAGCAATAACGCAATAAATTTGCTGCAACTCGAGAACCGAGGTCTGATCGGGCTAAAAACGGAACATTTCCTCACCAAGTTTCGAAAGATAAATATCGCACGAATTTTGCTCAACGAAAAATTTGGTATAGCAATTGAAGTGAAAACTAGATTGTATTACGTAAGAGTTCAAAGCAGAATTGGAAAAAATAGTTAATTCTTTTTATTTTAAGATTTTTCATGTTAATGTTCACCTGAAAGAGAACATAATTTAATAGATATGTAATTTGTTTAATCATGTATTTGACACGGTGTAACGTGAGCAAGAGAAATACACGGTGAGGAAATTCGCTGATTTGGAAAAACGTATGGATTAAAATATTCGCACTGAAAAAATTTGAATTCAAAATGCTTCCAACAAATTATAAACTTGTTATTCTTATAGTTGTATTCAGTTGAATAATACTGAATTATGTATCGAAAACCAAGAAAGCTCTGGTACAAATTAACTAAAATATATTGTTCAATTTTTAGGCCTGAAAAATTATTCATGTATAACAAAAAATGTGCAATAACCATTGATAGTTAGTACTTAGCATAGCTAATATTTTCTTCAACAACACCCAATCTCTTGCAATTTTCAAACATCGATTTGCATATTTTTGTTGGTATTCAATTTCATTCTTCTTCACATACCGTCGTAAGATCCAGTATGTTTGTTGGTCTTGATTGGATTTAATTTTTCAAATAACACCACAAATTATCTATTGGGCCATTCTAGTGTATTGACATTATTTTCGGCCAGGCATTTCTTTGTAGATTTTGCTATGTGCTTAGGGTGATTATTTTGCTGGAAGACCGAGTCCCTAAAAACTTCAACTTTTTCGACCAAAACGAACAAATTAAAAAGATATGTTTTGATATGCTGCGCTGTTCATTCTACCATCCATCACTGCTATATTCCTAGGGATTTTTGCAGAGAAACATCTCCAAACCATGATATTATCACCGAATTTCCCTGTTGGAATTCTGTTCTTTGGTTTGCAGGCCAAAGAACAGTTTCTCTCGTCAATTTATGATTTATTTAATTCAACCGGGCATTCCTGTGTCTTTTCTCAGCAGGGAAATTTCCTCAAGTGAGTCGCATTGCTCAAGTGAGTCGCATGAGTCACATTGCTTATTGTTTATTTAGTAATACTAATCCATAATGAAAGTGAATTTTCTTGAACTCTTACGAGTGGTCATTAGATTTTGTTTAACTTAGCGTAATAGTCTGCTAGAAGAGCTGAGAGAAATCTTATGTGGAGCACCAGATCTTCTTAGGTTTTAAATAGATATTATCTTCGTATACGTTGCAATAAATGAACAAGTGGTGCATAAAATATTGAATTTTTTATATTTTCCTGTACTTACTTTACATATGTAGTGTATATGTCTAACTTCAAGAGGTTTTCTATTATTCTGCTCTTCTGTACATCACAGTTTCATTAACAGAAGGCTCATTTACTGATACATATCGCTGGCAATTACAAGCACTGGGTAAGGGAGGCCCTTCTGCAATTGCTTCCCAAATTCAGGGATTCAGGTGCGTAATTTCCGGATTGAATTTAGTCCGCAGTCTCCACCTAAGACAGAGACACGGCCGATGGTTTAGGTTAATATTCAACTAATATATGTACGAGTACCGCACCGAATGCATGTGTAAAAATTAATAAAACGAATAATATCTTTCCGTTTTGTTCTCGGTAACGTACCGGTTTTATTATTAACTAATTTATTCCAGAGAAATTGGAACGTAAAAATGTGTTAATGTCAACGTGCGGTCGCGAAACAATGAGTGTTGGAAATATAAAGACAAAGTCGTAGCAACTCTTACCATTTACCGGGATCATAAAACAAACGCGATGTTCGATATTCTGATACATTTTTGCAATAAAATAAGATTCGCGAATTTGTGGTAGGTCATTAGAATTCGAAGTCGAAAAGTCCTTTCATCTAAAGTAATTTTTTGAGTAAGCAGAAGTACGACACAAGGTAACGTTACACCTCGCAGTAAAGTTTGCAAAAGGAAAACGGAAATATGTATTGTTTCTCATCTAGTCAAGTCAGTTGAGTTCATTTAGATTCCTTTATACATTATAGGCATCAGATGTTGAAGTCAGAAAGATGTCTAACCCCGAAAGCTATACTCCAACTACGGAAGACATTTAATGTGAAAGCTTCTAGGCTTTTTTTAAATAGACCTGACTTCGTAGCTAAATCTTCACACTAAAAGAATGCAGTATGATATGATTGTAGCAGATGTTTGTAAGTATAGAATCTTTCACCATGAATTAATGGCCGAAAGAGAATTAAACATTCAGTATTGAGTGAAAAATGAATACCAATAGAAAATCACAGATTCCTTAAATAGTAATCCCATAATATTTAACTAGCAATATAATGCTCGGCACATTTACTCACCTCCAAACACAACTGCTACTATAATTTATCTATATTTTAACTGTAGCAGCGGGAAAAGATCTTGAAGCCACAACTTATCACTGCTTCTTGAAAAAGTTGCCTACTGTTAACTACGTAAACTAATTTTAGATTAGGTCCTCTTTCTCAACATACTTTGAGCATTATAACACTAGACTATTAGCGGCGGTCGCACTGTATCATAATGCTAGGTACAATTAAACTTAGAATATAAAAACATTTTCTATTCAACTGATCAAATGCCACCGTCTTCCATTGATTTCCATCGCACAAACTATTGCAAATTGGATAAAAAAAGAATGTTGTAGTGTACCCGGTAGGAGACAAATAACAGTCATATGGAGAAAAATCACTTTTTCTGTTATGAATAACGATGAATTACTCTGTTTTAAGTACAGCCGAGAACCGAATTTTACTGTCAGTTTCTCTCACGGTCAGAGGCAATTGAGATAGACAGCTTTTGTGAGCTGATTACCAAATGTTGAAATGAAGAAATGTGCTAAAAATGAGAAACATATAGTAGTTAGGAATATAAGTGAAGTAGATAATTCAATGAAGCAGACAGCAATGAAGGAAGACAGTAAAAGGCTTACAGATGGCAGGAAGCGCCAAAAATAATGATCAGCAAAACAAAAAAAAAGATTTCCAAACTCATTACAAATTGTACTAGACTTAAACGAAACGAATATAGGTGAGTGTCAAAGTAATTTTATTTTTTAACTAATGCCTCTTTAACACGGGCAATAAAAATCACCATTATCTTATTTGTGATAATCGGCGTTCGCCCTCGAAGAATTTTTGGTGCATCACACAAGCGTGTGGTAACGAAATTCGGTTATACTTGTTTAACAGAGCATGCTAACATACGTGTCATTTCTCGTAACTGCCGCCCAAGTCCCGTTTAATTTTTGTACCTCATACGAGTCAACTATGCTTGTGTGTGAATTAGTGAGAGATGTTTACAGATCACTTGTGTGTCACAATTCAGCTCACATGCTAGTTGTTTTCGACGCTTGGAGAGATGAGCGAAAAATGGAGTTCGTGACGAAGCATGCGAGGAAGGAGACACTAATGGAGATACTGTCAAAGTAATCATGCTCGGGTTTGTACTACCTACTATTAAATGGACTTTTTTGCGTGTGTTCTGTATGATCTACGCATATCTACCTTGAAACTGTGTTTGTCCCAACAAACGAAACAGTTTGAAGAATATGTGCGCACGTTAGTGTCACTACCCGATATCTAGGCTGTTTCTAGTTAGTACGCAACTTGGAGATGCAGTAAGAAACCTCTCTCGGAGATAATACTACACTAGCATTCCAACTCACGTATCTGTCTTCAATCTCCTTCTGATCCTGAAGGCTGTCCCTGTATGCGTGGAGGTCGGAGATGCAGTTGTCGGTAGTGATGCCGGAGATGGTGAGCAGCAGATGCACCTTGCCAGCCCCGTCCAGCAGATCCGTCCAGATGTCGTGCGTCTTCTCGCGGTCAAACTCGTTCAAGTCCAAAATTGATCTGCATCAATGAACAAAAATTCGTTCAAGTCCAAAATTGATCTGCATCAATGAACAAAAATTCGTTCAAGTCCAACTGGCTTCTGACTAACTGGTTCAAGTACAAGTGGTTCAAATCCAACTGGTTCAAATACACCTGGTTCAAATACAACTGGTTCAAATACAACCGGTTCAAATACAACTGGTTCAAATCCAACTGGTTCAAATACATCTGGTTCAAATACACCTGGTTCAAATACACCTGGTTCAAATACACCTAGTTCAAATACAACTGGTTCAAATCCAACTAGTTCAAATACTACTGGCTCAAGTCCAACAAGCTCAATTCCAACTGGCTCACGTCCAACTAGCCCACATACGACTAGTTCCAGCTCAGCTTCCAACGTCGAGCTCACCAACGCGCCTGGACATTTGCCAACAGGTGAGCCTCGAACGGAACATTTGTCAGTGATGATGGAAGGATTTATCACTAGAAGACAAGAAATTAGTGATAGCGCAACGAAGAGAAGCGTTCATATTCGCATTCAAAAACGGTTGAACATCTACTGAAAAAGTGTCATTTTTTCGTGACTTTCTACTGAATCGTAACTACAAGAGGCAAACAGTAAATAGTTTCTAGCCCGTCGAGATCCTTACTGATGGTCTAAGCCTGGCATTTGCAGTAAAGATCAATGACGGTTGGTAACGGCATTGTGTTATTTTATGACCCTTTTTCTCAGCAGTCTCCCTTGCTAAAATTCTACATAGCATGAAGTTTGAGTAATTAGCCCAAATTTCATGTAGTCCTGCACCTACTTCAGCAAGCTTGAAGAAGCGCTCTGAGGTAATCGATACACCTTAAATCAAAGTAAAAAAGCTATGTAATCGTGGCTGTGCAGGAGCATTTATAGCGCGACAACAAAGAGTGCGATTTGATATATGAAGGGATCCGAAACACTTCAGAACTAAAAAACAAAGGAGTGCTGGTTGTGTTCGTGTTTAAAAAAATAGTATGACTGACGCATATGCATCGACGCACCCTTTTATTTTTCTTATATTAAAACTAACAATTAAGGACAATTTAACAATTGTCATCTTAGTGACAATGGTAAAAATTTTCTATTTTCAGTTTTTGAGTTGTGATTCTTATGGTGGAAAATGTAAAAAATACCTTATTTACCTCTGAAAACACCATTATTTCCAAAAAATGAGAAAAAGTATTTGAATAAAATGTGTTTTAAATTCAATTTTACCTACTATGTTGCGCTTGTTTCGTCGTACCGGGCATTTAAGCTTTACACTAAGATGTCCCCCTTAAACTCGTCCAGTTAGGTTCATTTAGGATAATTTTTTATTTTTTACTTGTATATTCACATAGTGCATCAAATTGAAAATTGACATGAAATTCAAACAATTTTTACTGAACTATGTCCACCATTTGTATAAATTTAATGTGTGGTTGCAATAAAGAACACTAACACAAGGACATTAACCTGCAATAGAAACTACATTTAAAGCACTCACTTCAAACATATTTTTACAGATGAACTTTATAGGAGCAATTCTTCCATATTTTTCTATATCGGTCCTATTTTTCTATACCTAGGTCGTGTCTACCGAATACATCTTATGGAACTTGGCCAATAAATAATGCGTAGCATCATTCGCATCCGGCCATGACAATTCTTGTGTCCAATCTATCCATACTCATAATTTACAGTTGTGTATACTTGTATCAGTTCAAATTTATTGATTCCCAATGGCTTTTAGCAACGTTTTAAAAATTTATTGCTATTGGTCAGTAACTTTAACCATTAAAACGTTCTCTGTTCAATGGCGTACCATAACCATAATGCATTTGCTGGATTGCCTTGCAGTTAAAGGTCAAAATAAACAATGCTATTCCGCACGGTTGCTTCTTCAGTATATATTTGGCCTCTTCCAGCAGCTAGTCCTACCAACAAACATTTTTGACATTTAACGAAATTTAGCGAAATTGTCTTCAATACGAACAATGAAATAATTTCCATGTTGACAACGTCACTATATGGTTGCGCGCTGGAACAAACTGGAACGCATTTATTTTAATATACACAGGGGTCATTGAAGTCAAGCAAAAAACGATGAACGGATTCGAGCTGATTGCTGATAAAAAGGTAAGCACAGAAAATCTCTGTTTTTCATTCACTGGAAAATGTGAAAAAATACTATGGATAGTACTCGTTACATTCTGTAACACTCATATCGAAAGATACGGCAAAAGATCAGAAGACGTATTTCCTCTTCCATATTAAAAATTCCATCCACTCTTTCGCTCCTCTCAGATATAAATTTGCAATGCAAAAACTGTTCGGCACGATAAACTTGCTCAAGAACCTGCGAGGGAAATGGAAACCCAAAGACTCACTTGCCCATGAAGTCGTCTTTGGACCGTGCGTCCTTGTCCCACACAGACACCTCCAGGAAGTGACTCTGGTCATCGTAGAGGTGGAAGTCGAACTGCTCCAGCCACTTGGGGTTTAGAGTGCGAGAGTCAATCTTGCTCTTATACTTCTCGGTGCCCAATCTGAAAGCACATAAAATTCTGCGACACAAGCAAATCTGAATGATAATAAAGTAGATGCAGTTAGCAAGGTTTAGAGCATTTAAATCAGAATTTAAACACATTTCTTGCAACAGATGACAAAAAATTATTCATAAACATCTCAAAATGAAAATACAAAAACAGAAAAACTCAATTAGGAGCTCAATGACCAGTACGGTAAATTGCTCAATTCTTTGGCTAGCGTTGCAAAAAATGAATAAGGACGAGGCAAAAAAAGCCTCAATTGAACTATTAAGACAATCTTTTAACATGATACCACGAATTACATAGCACCATAAAATTACATACGTAGTATTACGAGCTTTCTTGTGTGAGGACTTCCGAGAACTTTTTTCACTTCCCAGGTCTTTCCATACACTTTTGGGGACCTCTTTCTCCCAGGAAAAAACGTTCCCGGTAGCTGGAAGAATTTTCATTTTGCGATAAAACATATTTCGTGGCACCTAGGAATTACATATTCATGAACTAAAGGATACTTTTACTGACCTGAACTTGGCATAAGGGTCTGAGAAGCCGTCTGGATCCATGGGCAGCAGATCCCTGCCCTCGACAAGGATTATGTTGACCACTGCACTCCAGAGCTGGTTCTTGAGACGGCGCTGCTGCTCCGCAAGCTTCGACGTACCTTTCTGCAGGTACTGTGTGTGCACAAACACGAGGTTAGAAGGTGGGTCATTGTTGGGGTACAGAGTCTAGGCATGCCGGCATAACTGTAGGTTATGGATATTAGTGTTGTCAAGGGATGCTTACGTCGATTCGGAGGGTCAAGATACAGGTGGTGAACGAGGTACTTGTTGGAGGTACAAATCTGAGTAGGATGACTTGGACAAGGTGTAGGTAGACTTGTAGTACACATTATGTCTATCAATCGGATTAGGGTCATACCAATTAAGAGAGGCTCGTGAGAATGGTATGAAACATAATAAAAATTTATTTTACAACTTCGACGCACGTAGGTAAGTACTATTGTTTAACTACTAGACCTACTAGCAACTTCAAAAAGTACTATTGTTTTTATAAAGGAAATGAGTCTACTGCACTTCACTGATCGTTCCATGAATAAAACTGTTGGGAACTTGTTTCATGCTTCGAATTAGGAAAGTCATTTCCCGTCATACAGAGTACCTCGTGGTTACAGTAAGGTTACAGTTCAAGTCTCTTTTGAAATATTTGATGTTTAGTGCCTTCCAACTAAATGTGAACCCAATTGATACTTTTTGATCAACTCTAAAGTAAGACACCTCGATGAAAATAAGTTGGGGTTCTTAAATCGATCAATTACGCCATCCAGTAAAGCGGTCAAACCGAACACAGACCAATGTGTCTGTGCGCGCATGGAGATGAGAACATATAGATACTGTTTCAATACAATGGGTCAACTGTCTTTCAAAATAACAAAAAATTATAATGCCTAAGAAATTAAAACAGTACTTCCAATTGTGGGAATGCAACATTATTTGAGGGGGTCGTTTTTAATTAGTAAAGTAAAATTAGGTATTTTAATAACTAAATTAGTTAGTTATGTAGGCCCGCATCACTATTACATCAGCAACATCTGTGACTGTTACACACCACCTGGGCAGTTGCGTCACACTTGTGTGGGAAGTTGTACATCGATGCGGTAAGCAAATCAATGCGGGTAACATAGAAAGGATATCAAATGTAGCTCCAACACATCAAACAATAGTCATGTAGAAGTTTAAAACATAAGTACCGTTGATGAAAATACTGAATTTGTTACTGATAATGAAAACTTTAATAATTTAAGTGTTGGGGAAAGTTTTTCAATCGATATTCAAGTCTCCTCATGAATGAAAAATTAACGATAACTGATTGATTTTATGTCTCGATCATTAAGAAAATAGTTGCTTTGCACAACAAATTTAATTAAAATTACATTCTTGAACGTACAGTGTATGTATAGTGTATGCACAGAGTAGCTCGTTATAAGAGCCCTATCATTGAAGACAATAGTTTAATTATTTGATATCGAAAACCCTTAAATTAGTGTGTAGTAAACGTTATGGTAAATGTTCAGTGTATCAACATTTCAGCGTATCAACATTTGCGGTAATTTTAAAGTGCATTTAAATAGTAGGAAAATAGTAAAGAATTATCAAAAAGAAAATCTGAAACTCAATTACTGGCAAAATATTTACAGAGACTTGAAAAAGTCCTTAAATTTAAAGACACTTCGTATCAAGACAAAGTCACGTAGAAAGAGATCATAATTTCTGAAGGATTTCTCCAATTCAAAAAATGTCAGCTGGTAGAAAGAATTCCAGCAATTTTTTGAAATATAATTCAAAAAACTACGGGAACGGTTTCGAACAAGAGACAATCAGAAACCAATGTGTACAGAGGCGGATTTTATACAATATCAAATTCAAGCAAAGAGCTGATAAACCTGTGGAAATCTATCCCAAGTGAAAGAGAGACGAAACCTTTTCGCAAATACAGTGACTCCTATAATACACCGCATGTAAAGAAGATGGTTTTATTATATGAACGGGAATACCACGTTTAGCAGTAATCAAAAAGCCCCTGTATAATATTACACATACGCAATGCACATCTATGTACAAATAACTTTTCACTTTTTAAGCCATTGAAATGCACCATAAATTACCAGTTATCATTCAAGAGCGTTTTCAGTTACTACAACTAGTTGCTAACCAATGTCTGAATTGAAAGCTCCTATTTCTTTCACGTATTTATAATTTAAGAAGAGAAGTTTGTGACGGTTAAAATAATGTTGCGACCAGTCTATGTTTCTCAAAAGTTTAAACAAACATCAAAACCTAAACAATAAAATTACGTACACACCTAGTTAATAAAATTCTTTACCGTGTAGCTGACAGAATCGCTCAAATAAAGAGATAGCAGAAAAAAAAACCGAGAAAATTTACGGTTTATACTTCAGGAGGCCAATGAACTCGCGACACACACGAGTAAGATCTCACTGTTATTACCCTCATGTCTCTCTTTGTTTGTAACGCAGCCAGCTAGTAAGAAATTATCCCGGTCTTGTCGTTGAGGAAAACTAAATACGATTCAACCTGAAATTATATTGAATGATGACTATAAGGCTATCGTAAGCAGTCTTATATACAGACAAAATAAGATTATCTTTTTTCTTCAGCAGCAGTCATAATTCTCTCGAGTATAATAATCACTCCCAAGCTCTCTTTAATATTTTACAACAACGAGGTAGTACACAGGTCAGAAAACAACGGGATCATTCAAGGTTATACAAAACAGTTCAATGTTTTTAACTTCACAAGAGCTGAATAGAAAAACACGTGCGATGAAACTAGAATATTTTCTCATCGAAAACAAATTTTGCGTTGTTAGAGACTCTAGAACAAAACAACGAGCAAGATACTTTCAGAAATGCTGTTTTGAAGCTTAGTCTTGTTATAATGATGCATAACAGAGCGTTTTCCCTGAAGGCCGCCATCAGAATAACGAGGAAGAGAGAGTCAAGTGTCAGACCAGATCGATGAGAAAAACACATAACGAGTCGTCTTTTCATCTCCCATGTCATAGAGCTCAGCTTATACTCTCATATCATCACACAAAAATCGTTTCAAGAGCAGTATATTGTAGTTTTATTATCGCTTGTAATCTGACAGTTTCTGGTGACATGAATATAAAAGTTGAGATAATTTCATGAAACTGGATCATAGCTATCTATTTAAATTAAGTACCAATTTCTCGAGAGGAATCAGACGAATAGGCCTCAAAATTAAATGTTTGTATGTGTAGCACTCCTAACGAAGTATTTAGGGCTTTATACGCTTGGCAAGTTTTTCTTAAAGTCATTCATTTCATATGCAGAAATGACGAATAATGAACAGTTTCTTTGTAGTACGATAAATGAAGAACAATTCTAATTTGTGCTAGCAGATGTTGCACAAAACAAAACCATATTCACAGCAAGTATGAGCTAGTTAAAAAGCGTACTTCAAATTAATTTTATCGCCAAGTGACCTAGTGTCACAGACATCAAACAAGAACGTTCATTTTGTGCTTGAAAAATAGAGAACTGTTCGGCAGTTTCTTTTGCACATAAAAATCCCGTATTTTTCTCGACTAGAAATCCTAGGTGCACTACCGGCTCTTTTGTTGTAATAGGGAAAATTATAATTGTTTAGATATGGACTATTGACATCAATTTTGTACAGAGCGAGCAGGGAGCGAGTTACGTCAAGTGAAAATTAAAACTAAAGTATTCATCGTTTTCCTCCAGTCTGAGAATACCCATGAAGGCCAAAGTAAAAGAAAACAACACATTATTACATGCATGGCGATATCTAAGACCACACTACATTATGAGAAAAAATAAACATTCATGACAAGTTTGTTCATCAGTTTCTAGATAATGGAGTTCAGTAATTCATGGCAGCTCAGGAAATGCAATCCAACAGAATTACACACTTCGTTTTAGTGCATATTAACATCAACAAAATTACGTCTTCCTGAACAGTAACATAGCTAATGGGCGTTAAATTGAAAGCCAATCATCGTAAATGAATTTACACCATCCTCTTCCTCCTCCTCCTCCTCCCCCTCCGCAGAAACCTGTTGCACTCTCTTGCAGGCTCACTCCTAGCGGGGAGGAGGGAGGCATGAGAGTGCTTGATGGCGTATCCAGTGGAGCGAGTTCTTTACGATCAAAATAATGACGTCATTTGTGTGAACCACGAGAACTACAGAAGCATCCTTCAGAGTTCTGTGACTCGTTAGTCGAGTGGTGAATTGATTCCATGAGGTACAACAGTATCAAAGGACTGGGGATAGAAATTATTTGGGATCAACTGACTAGAGGATAGAGTCTCAAACAGCCTCGCGAGACGGGTCAAACAGCCTCGCGAGACGGGTCAAACAGCCTCGCGAGACGGGTCAAACAGCCTCGCGAGACGGGTCAAACAGCCTCGCGAGACGGGTCAAACAGCCTCGCGTGAGGGGTCAAACAGCCTCGCGTGAGGGGTCAAACAGCCTCGCGTGAGGCGTCAAACAGCCTAGCGAGAGGGATCAAACAGCCTCGCGTGAGGGGTCAAACAGCCTCGCGTGAGGGGTCAAACAACCTCGCGTGAGGGGTCAAACAGCCTCGTGTGAGGGGTCTGTTTGATGTGCCATGAAGGCCGGTCAAGTGTGAGAAGACTCGTAAAGCAAGCCCCTAAAGTCCCCAAAACTAGGCGTATTTTGTGTCTGGTGATCACACACACACACGTCCTCGTGAGTAAGCAAGCCTGTTCATTGAACTCAAAATGTATTAGAAAACAAATGATATAAACGTTAGGAATATCGTGAAACGTTTAAAATGTCACGTGTCAGTATAATTAGATGATTTACACAAGCGCAAAACACTATTAGGTCCAAATACTGATGTTTTTAGCTAATTTTCACGCAAGAAGTTAATGTCATTCATTCATTATTATTGTTACCATGTTTTGTTACAATCAGAGGTGATGTTAAAAGTGGTATCAGTCAGTTAAAATATTTCAATTGTTGGCATCCTAAAAAATTACACGGGACAACAAGAAGTTTTCTCCATAAATTTGTCAAAAAAATCATGTTGGATTTCATGCTTCTCAGTACAAGATGTTATCTCTTAAAATCCACTCCTGAAAAATGTAGTTTTTGTTTTCAAGTATTCTTCACATTTTAAAGAACAAAAAATATCGCATAATCAGAAATGTTGGAAGTAGAAGAAATTTGGTCATTTTGAAGCTCCGCTTTTGACAGATTTCCATCACCCATTACCCTACGAGTGTTCTTCACATTCTCCTTATTCATTAAGTTTTCTCCCTAACTCATTAGGAGCGTACTGCGCATCACGAGGACGTCACAAAGATTTGAGTTGTCTGGTATTCGACATTCTGCACAAAATTATCTGTACTCCAAGCTGACGCAATTAAAAAAGCAATGAAAAGAGTCAAAGTTTGTTATCCATACTCCAACTTCACAATCCCATCCTGAACCATCAAAAGTAGTACAGGTAAATCTTTGTCAAATATGACAGGGTCACTACTTGAATCTCATTGGCAATAACAAACTCGACAAACATTGCTGTAGCGAGGGAGAAAATAAATTTTTGCAGCCTCACCATAAAGTTCTCAGACTAGAGACGTGCTTTCCTTTCGAAACAACACGACGAACGACAACTGAATAGAGGCATAACAAATCTCTAAACAACACACAGAACATGGTTTATTCAACTCAGGTTTAGAATCATGCATATCGAGTGCAAGAACCAAAGTACTAACCACTCAATAATGGGCGCGTATCCAATTCTTGTACTGACAACCTTATTAGACTAACTTTTTCTTTCAGCTGCCTGTGGTTCACGTAATTCATAAGTAAAATAAAGAAAATTGGTGACATCTAGTCGTTCTAATAAAAAGGTAGGACTCGGTTCTCCATTGTGACTAAATAATGAATTATTCAGAATGATCATCAATAGAGCAAACCACAGATAGCAGTCCTTTCCCCAGCCATTGTGGTCCTTTCATACCGATGACAGCTTTGTTTCACCGAAAATTACACAAAGAATAAAGGTGAATGCTTCTCAGATCGTAGTATTTACCAACAAAGTCTACGATTTGGTAGCAATTCGTTTTTTATTTTGTGAACATGCATGACGTGCGCTCTCTTCACTCTGAAATAATTACATTCAAAATATTTCAAATGCTAAAAAATGTAATGTTCAAACACCTTCTCGGTGATTGGCTGTGGTCAACTTTATGATCAGAGCATTGTATCACAAATGCTGGACATCGTGGGAGATTAGAAACCCAAAATCATGAAAAATACCATCGTACCACAACATGTTAAGACCAGAATTATCATGGAAGCGTTAAGATACTGCAAGTATTAAGTCTGGTTTAGACTAATATCTCCATAAATGTTCGTATTTTGAACACACATCACACTCTTTGTGATGTGTGTTTCACACATCATCTCACACAAGCAGAGACAGTTTGATATCAAAGAATTTCTAAAATTGGGAGATTAATGAACTATACACCTAATAAGAGATTTTTTAAAGAAAGTTAATCGTATGCCACTTCGATTAGGTTATGCAGAAGAGCTATGAGGTTCAATAGCGAAGATTGTAATGATATATTAACAGTAAAATTGTATTGACATAATACTATCAATTTATCATTTGAATTTGACAGCAATGTTACTATCAGTACTGTGAAATTCAGTTGAAGTTAATTGAAATAAAAACACACCAGAGCCATTCAAAAGCTAGGTTGGCACAACCTGCTCAAAAGCGGACAGCCTGTGCATTTCTACGGTAAGAAAAAGCACTGCTAGACAATGCAATTTGTTGAAGCCTGAATAATAGCGTAAGACTGATGAACAGGCTCCCAAATGAAACAGAAAATAAAAGAGTAAGAAAGGGGAAGAAGTAAATTGCCTAAGCCCTAACCCAGAACGCAATTCCATGACCACTGCGGCAGATCTCGCTATAATGGCTAAGAGGAATTCAAATGTCTCTGAAATACACCAACGCAGACATGATGTGAAGACTACCACATGGAGCTCGAGTCACACACGAGGTGAGTTCCTTGGTTTTGCTCGTGGAAAAATCCCCACCAGCGGCCCCCCGTGAGAGGGCAGTGGGCTAATTAATAATAGCAGTCAGAACTGCAATAAATCTTGGTACCAAGCTCTGGAAATTAAATCTCTTGCAATTAATTGCCTACGGAAAATCGATAGACCTCAATTGCAGTTATGCTGTCAGACCTTGAGAAGTAGAACAGTCATTCTCTAAAATGAAAGAAGATGCCTGCCAAATCAAGTGAAACAACATCGAAACTGAGTACCAGCACAAGCTGAAGAAAGGAGTTCAATGTGAAAAATACGGTGTGATGAATGAAATGCCTATGAAAGTCATTCACCCTCAAAAATTTTCTGCTTTTTTACATCTTCACAAGCTATAACGCAATGTCGTCTGTTCATGCCTGCTACTGGTGGATCAATTGTCGAATTTCCTTAAAAAATAGATGCTACATGCTAATTCTTTCGCTTAGTTATGGTTTTTCACATAAGCGTGTTGTAAGCGAAAAAGCGTGTTGAAATTCACAACGCATTTTCAATTAGGTAAAGCACACATTCACTATAACTTAATTGACCTACTTCCATCACCTATGGTAAGTATATTCTCTAATTTTTAGGCCCATCCTGGCAGTCATTCTTCTCTTGCACGCACTAGCACACACTCCTGCCTGAACAGACACACGCCCCTCGGTCGCCTGTCTTTCCATGCCCAGCCCTGTTTCTCGCTACGCCAAACCTCATTACAGTCACGCAAGAAACTGTCGTCCTTACTTCTAGTACGCGCTTGTCCCCAAACTTTTGCTTACGTATAAAATGCCCCCCTCCAAGCTCCCATTGTTTTTCCCTCACATATTTGGTTGGCACTTTACGCTAGAATTACAAAATTCTAGTTAGGGGCAAAAAGTTAAATTATCGCTAGAGAGATTCTCTAAAAGTTCTTGGCTTCGTTAAAATGACAGGAAAAACGTGACTATTTTTGTACATTGCCATGATGTTAATTTGTATACCCTAGCTGTAGTTTACTAAACTTTCCTTCACTGTCCTCCTCCATAAGCCCACCCTAGACCCGAGTATCACTCACTTTACTGATGGCGAAGGGACTTTTACGCCTGAAGGACCCGAGTGACACCAAAGATATAGTGTCTTTGGGTGCTGCGAGCGCTTGAGTGGTGTTGACAGCTGATGGAGCAGAAGTTTCTTTCCTTAAAAAGCTTCCGATTAACCTGGAACGTTTGGGGGCGACAGGCACGACGGCCGTGCTGCCACTATCTTCGAGAGCACTGCTCTCATTGCTGTTGTTGTTAGACTCTTCCTGGTCGATGCTGCTGTTATTGTTGTTGTTGTTGCACGCAACCACACCCGCAGCTGTAGCTGCAGCAACAGCTGCAAATCCAATGCTACCAGAAGACAAAGCAAAGCTACTACTTTTCTGGCTGTCCACATGTGCAACTTCATAACTACGACTTCGTTTTTTTAATATCTTTGAGCCTAAAAAGGACATTGATTTAGGTTTCTGATCAACTGAATGAAAACTAGAAAGAGATGTAGTATCCGGAAATTCATCGCTTGTTCTCGAATAGAAAATTTCGCTATCAGTAGAAGCATCAGATGATACTGGTACTTGATGGGACGCGTTAGTTGGCTGCCCCTCGTTTTCTGGAATGTTGCCAACATCGTAGGAGTAGTTATCTTGGTTGACCTTGAAAGTGGGTAGAGTTTCGCACCGGACTCGCTTTGGACTTGGAAAGTTCGTCCGGCGCGAACTGCCAGGAATTGTGGGCTCATGTTTGATGGGTAGAGTGGTTCCGTTTTGAAAATTCCTATCTCGGAGAGACCCACTCCCTTGTGTGATTGCACGTTTGTTTCCGGATGCAGCGTCCAGGTCGTGAGCAGAAACAGACTTCATTAGTGAACTGGAAGCCGAATCATTCTTGCGGAAGCTGAAGGAAAAGTTTTTAATCTTGTCTGAGAGATCCCTAAGAGAAGACTGCCTTTTTTTCAGTTCACTGGACGGCTTCAATAGCCCTGTATCATATTCACTGTATCGTCTTTCTTGGGTACAACTCAACGCATCAACCGGTAACGACAAAGAATTGGTTAAATTTTTGTCGCTCGTAGATCGTTGGTCGCTTTGCATATAGAACGTCTCCATTGAAATTTCATCAGGATCCTTGCTAGATTCAATGAAAAATTTAGGAACTTCAGGTTCTGAATGGATTTCATAGTATGACGAAGAATCTTCCGCATCATGAAAAGTCACGTCTCCGGAATGGCTACCTCCGTTTCGTGTCAGTTCACCCGTACTTTCAGTACGTTGAAGTGAAGGTTCCTTGAATACTGCAGGTTGTCGAGTAAATGACAATTTAGAACTAGAAAATGAGCGAATATTTTCGGAACACGCTGTGTAGTCAACCAAGCTCTGTGTACTGCCCTTAAAATCGCCGTCTGAAAAAATGCTTCGTTTCTGGCGGTACGAGATCCAAGGACTGGCACCCGACTCGAAGAAGCAGGACTCGACAGATGACGCACAAGCAGACGCCATAGGCGACTCAAAGCCACTTGAAACCAGGATTTCTTCACCGTCAATAGACGTGACTGACACTTTACGAATAATGGCTAGACTTCGAGGAGGTGATAGACATTTGCTAGTCCTGGATAATGAATCACGAGTAACCCTAGAGCAAGGCGAAGAGCTGTCCAAACTCCGGCGACCGTCCGAACTTTGACGAAAGTCGTAACTTTTTGGAAAACATTCTTCACGGAATACACTGAAACCTCTGTTCAAGATATCAGGTTTATCTATGACATCTAAATTATCGTTTGAAGTATGTAAATTTGTAAGAATAGGCGCAGAATTTACACTAGGAACATTTTTAAACTGGTTTCTTGTCTTATCAAGAATATTTTTTTGTACGAGGAATTCATCATCTTCACCTTTAAATTGATCAGTAACTGAACTAAACAGGGCACTGGACGTCGGAGTAGCTTTCGAAGCATCACTTTCGCTTTGCGCTGGTGGACTTGTGGGAGAAGAACTTTCCGTTTTGCTAAAAACTTTCTTGAACGCGTTCACGAATGGGCCAGCAAAATTTCGAGGTGATTTTATCGGCTTGACCGGGTCAGCTTCTTGAGTTTGATCCGATGTTGCATTGGTTTGAGAACTTTTAGAACCAACTAGTTCGTCATTTTCCTTAATGCTTTTGTTGGCTCGAGCCAAACTTCGAGTTGGCCTCACTGGTTTTATTGGCTCATTTTCTTTCACGTTTTTTGACAGCGAACCGCGAGCCTCATTAGGAACTTCACTCCCGCTGACTAGGTCTGGATTTAATCGCTCACCAGCGTTGTTAGGATCAATAAAATTTTCAGCTTTGAAATTATTATTTTTATTTTCACCACTTTTGTTCAAATTCAACGATTCTTTGTTCGCACTGTCCGTATTCGATCCGCTCTGATCCGTGTCTTTATACTTAGTTGAAGGAGCTGATAGCGATATGTTATTTGTGAAATCGCATGCTGTACTAGATTTACTAATGTTTCCTCCGGCATCAATGAAGGTTTTTGTACACTGATTAATTTCTTTCTTCAATTCAGATGCCAAATCAAGCAGCGCTGCTTCTGCGGTATTTATTTTGTCTTCGGTGTTGGTATTTGAAGGCTGAGCACTTCTTGAAGACTGGTTGAAAACAAGAGTCTCTTCCATCGTTGTTACTATGCAGTCTTCACAAACACGTAGAACAAACTAGCACTCTACTGCAAGTGAGAGATACATCGAAAGAAGAAGCATGAGTACACTTTTACAATGTGAGGCATCTTTGACCTGATTTGGTTATTCACGATTGCGTTCTTAACAGAGCTTTTAACAAATATGGAAAAATATGCTAATTAGAATTTCACGCGTAAAATTTATTTTCAAATTCTAAAACATAATTTTTCAGCTGGAGAAAATTTACAATGTAAAGATACACCTGTTGGAATAAAAATTATGAAACATGTACATTCAATAACGTCCTTCATTCATGTCGTTGGTGGCAAATGTTGACAGAGATGACCGCCGGAGGTAAAAATTACTTTCAGAATAAAATTAACATTCTTGTAACCTTAAGAAATCATGACCTCCACCTCACCCGATGCCAAGTAGCGCAACATCGTGGTAGATGCACTCGATTATGGCGCGGCGTCTCTTTCCCAGCATCTCACTTTGCCTCGTAAATAAATATAGTAAAACCAGCAGTTTGCCTTGTGGCAATCAAGTACTCATAGAACTTGTCTGCCAAAACCTGTGACGCATTCGAATGGACGCTGGTCTGCGACTGCCACGTCTTGCTGCGGAAAAAGCGACTGCGTAGATGAAGATTGGCATCAGGCCCAAAAATTCATGGCCTCGATCCAGTCCAGATCTTACTTCTGAATTCTATTTGATCAAATTTATAGTAGCCGAGGTCGATATTAGAGCTTACAGTCCAGCGCAGAAGCTGTAAAAATAAACAAATAAATATTTAAAGCGAGGATGATGAAGACGCTGTGAGGGAAATGACTGAAAAGTTTTTAGGCCGTGAAGAAGGCAATCGAAAGTGCAGAGTAGGAATTTCCATTAAAATATCAAACTCTAGTTTCTGAAATTTCATCCCTTACCAAACAATGTTTTTATGTTTAACTAATGATCTCCAGATATATTTAAATTCATATACATTTACTTAAAATTTCATTGCTATATCCCGAATGAACCATTCATAATGAGACCTGGTTTACCCTAATTATTTTTTTGAAGTTATAAATCACTTATACTGTCATAGAGTTATACGCAAGTAAACCTCTATCACTCTGTAAAAATATCCAACTATCTTGTCAAATAAACTTGATTTAATTCACTCCTCATCAAGAACTTTTAGAACTGTTCTGTAGATAAAAAGGCTGTGGCATCCAAGGATACTTCAAGGTGGTAATATTAATTAATGAAAAAAGAAGAACAGGGAAACATGAATAGAAAAAACTTCCTACTCTGGTCGTCGTAAAATCAAAGCGCACTGTCGCATTTATTAATCGATTCAATTCCTCCCACAAAAAAATCTGTGCTCGCAATTTGTTTAAAATGCCAAGAAATACGTTTAAAAGTTCAGATCTCGCAGTATATTATACAAATATTTTCACTACTAGAACTACATATCTCATCAAGTGACATATGGAGTAGTAAAGACTAATAAGTCGAGATTAGGTCAATTTTGTCGCATTAATAATTCATGCAAGAGACTGAATGAGGTTTTAAAAAAAATATTTCAGGACTCCTAGCCAGAGAAAACACTAAGGCTAGTCGCAGAGAGGGATAAGTTTCATATAAGCCCTGACCATGCATTGTCATAAACTAGAGAGGATCATGACCCATAAAACGAAAAACTGCCACTAGAGAAGAGGCTCATTTTTGATACAACCTAACAGCCTACAGAGAGCACGATAACAATTTAATGACCAGGGAATGTGAGAAGAGAATGCACCAGGAACAATGCGCAGAATATCACAAGTATTCTGACGTCTTCCGGGAAGCGAGGTCACACCGTTGCAAAATGTTATTAAATTTCCTGCTGGAATGCTGGCAAAGATATAATTGCAAGCTGAATGGCTACTAAAATTTGAACGTTAAGAGGAACAGCTCAATTTTTGTGCGTGGTAAAAGTAAAGCTGAAATACTCGAAAATAAATTGAAGTTTCAGTAATTTTTGAAATCAATGAGATTAGTGATAATTTTGAATCACAAATTAAAGTTCAAAGAGAGAAAACAGTTGCACGCACCGAGAAAGACCTAAGTCCTGTAGTGTAATGAGATCTAACGTTCGAAGTCCGCAGGGATCCACTTCTGGGATGAAATTTAACGAGCAAAAGTTTAACTAGACGCAATATCAAAGTTTCACCTTGCAACGAAAAATCTGTCGATTTTTTTAGTTATAATTTTAGGGCATCATTACATTAATATAAACTTATAAATGACCCATGCGTGACGATTTAAATCACTGAAATATTATTTCTTCTTTCACATTTTGTTAAAATCATTAAACCAAATAACTATTGTTAACCCAAATGTACACTCAGAGTAAAGAACACATAAGGCTTATTTTACTGTATGAATTTTAGAAGGGCGATACAATAATTTCAGTAGTAATATCCTTTAAAGGCATTTGTGTAAATGATGTGGCGAGTGAAAAGACTTTTAGAAGATGGTTTTCATGTTTCAAAAAGGGTGACTTGAGTCTAAAAAACGAATGAAGAAAAGGACGCTCCAAAGTACTCGATTCTGAAAAATGGCTGGCTCTCATTGATGAAAACCCTACCAGTACAACTAGAGAACTGAGAAAGAAGTTTGAGTCTCATCATTTCACGGTACATTGTTATTTGGTTCACACTGAACTCCTTGCCTAATGGATAACCCAATGCAATACAGCTCTCTAAGAGGAGATCAAAGTTATTAATACAAAGTCATGAATCCATTAGTGTGAATACAACGGTTCACGTCCAGCAAGCGTAAGTTCATCTAGCAAATGTAGTATCAATTTCTTAGAGACGAGAGTAATCACAATGACTTCATCAATAGCGTGCTATCAATGCAAGAAAGTAACATTTGAATCGAAAACAACGGGAAAATGAAATGGAGATGAAGGCAACACAAACCACTACCATTTGAAGACATTTGAAAAACAAAAACTGAGGGGAAGTGTACGAAAACGGAATTATCTGAATCGAAGTAACTTCAGTTTCACACAGAACTCTTGAACATTGGCGTGTTTGTGTGACTACATAACAAATATTATGGCTTAACACATTGACTGCAGCTCCCAAATTAGTTTGTATGTATAACAAAGGTCCCGTGTACCATATGTGGTACCGCATTGCGGTCAAAGAGGTAGTTATTAAATGTTAATTTTAATTATTGTTGCTTCAACTGTGATTAACTATAATTATTACGGTTGCAAAGACGGAACAAATTAACAAAAAGAGTTATTTTTCTTACTACTTTGTTTCGAAATAGAGAAGATGCTTCTGGAATAGACATTATTTACCGTGTTATCGACACAATACAATTTATTGCTGACATATTATTAGTTATTTATGACTTACGTAATTTTTTGTCAGTTTCACAGTATGTATTTCACAATTACTGAAACTTGCAGTCAGTATTTGCCAGTTTACCATAGTTTACGTCACTATTGACGTTGAGACGCGCGAGACGTAAGCAAGGAGGCGTTTTGGCAACGCACCTAGCCATGAAAATAGAAAATTGTGCCTCGATGGTTTCATAAAGGGGTCAGAATCAGAAGCACCTGCATGCATCATACACATGCGCACTCTGGCATTCCCTCACTCGCTTTCAGGCCGCTAAGGTAAAATATAAAAGTAAGCCAACTTTGGTATCTTGGCTCTTGGAAGTGTCTATTCACGACCAAATGATGCAATAAACTGTACGAGCTTTAACGGAGTTCTGTTTTTGGTGAATTTGATCCTCATTGATCCTCAACAACATTAACACGTCACTGGCATCAGGTCTATTTCCTTGTTTCATTTTAGTTGCATTCCAATTGTGGCATGTTAGGCATTCCAATCGTTGCATGCTAAGCATTCCAATCGTTGCATGCTAAGCATTCCAATTGTTGCATGCTATGCATTCCAGGTGTGATTCATATAAAGGACGTGTTTATTGTTCCTAGAAAAATTTATTTTCATGCAATGACCTTCAGAGGTGTCTGAATTAATGAAGTAATTAATACATAAACCTGTTTAGATGACTCAGCAGCCGCATTCAGCCTCGGAAATGGCCAGTTTAGGTGCGTAAATTGCATCACATCATACCAACGTTCATGCTTTGTTCCAAAATCTCATTACGCTTGCAATTTTGATCCAAATAGAACACAAAGCCAGAGTTGCTGCAAACATAAAATGCCGATTAATCAGAGTTTCATCAACTGAGAAATGCTGGTCAAAATCTTTATCATTCGCACAGAATTTATGCTTAAAATACCAGTTCCACGCTCCAGCTATGAGGGGCGTCGGACGAACAATGTCAAGTCACGGCTTTTACTCAAGGCGTTGAAATATTTTCGTGCGTTATTACGTACGTGCAGGGTCTCCTTAAATTCAATTCGAGTCCAACTGCAGTGTTCGCGTCCACTGGCGGGTAGAAGAATAGAGACACGAAATTTTACACTCACGGATTAGGGCTCGTGTGCCTACGCATTGTCTTGAGAAGGCAGCGACGAGGAAGGAAGTCACTTTGACTACATATGCTATCCTTTTGTTTAGAAGCAACTGTGTAGGACAAGTTTTCACACGCCAACAAATTACGAATAGTCGTCGCCGGTAAAATTTGGTCGGTGGGTGAATGCTGACATGAGGAAAAAATTGCACGCATATCACCAGCATCACGTGAGCCGAGTAGAGAGCAGCATGTTTGGCATCCAAGTTACTCAAGAGCATAAAAAACACACAAAAATAGCACAGGATTGCAATTATTTATGCAATATTGTTGGGGTGCGTAGTGGGGAGAGGATAGCACGAGCACATGACGAGGGGAAAAATTAAGAAAATTGAGTTCAGTAAAGGAAACTTCGGAATGCAATTAAGGTTAGGTAATTGTTACAGTGCGATGCAAAATAACAAATAAAATTGAATCAAAATGAATGTCAGCGCAAAAAAAAGGTATTTCAAAGTGATTAAGCCTAGATACATGAAGCCAACAAACAGCGAAGGAAGAGTGAGAAACTTGTAAAATGAGGCTCAGAACACAGGGAAATTAGTCAGGATGATCGACAAAAACAGTAGAAATGTAACATCAAGAATTATTAACAAAAATTAAAGCAACGAAGTGCGTACGGGTCACTTTAACAAATGTATCTGAGACCAAGTGCCTTAAATGAGCATAACTAAATAAATAAAGGGGTTGAAGTCAGCTGCATCATTTCATTGAGTCCCAAACAGCACAACATGATGTAGCAAACATTTAGAACGTTTGAATTAACACGTTGCCTCCAATTGCCTGATTGGTGTAAAACTTCACTTTGTACGCATAGTCACTAGAAGGATCTGAAAAAATTACAGAACCTAACATAAGTGGTACACATACGTACCACTTCAAAGTCAACGTGTTAAACTACAATTCTG
The DNA here is from genome assembly GCA_006783055.1 of Trinorchestia longiramus. NCBI lineage: Eukaryota > Metazoa > Arthropoda > Malacostraca > Amphipoda > Talitridae > Trinorchestia > Trinorchestia longiramus. Next base: position 39,600 of record VCRD01002226.1, on the reverse strand, counting down.
GAGACACAGGTCATTATCTTCGAGAACTGGGGACAGTTTGTGTAAAAAATAGCATATAAAGTTGCGGTGCCGTGAGAGCTCGACACGCAAATAGACGACGCAACGCCACTTTTTCAGCTGCAGTTGGCGGCTTCGCTACATGGCGTATTTAAAATGTACCTACTAGAATAATCAAATAGGAGAGGTTTATTCTTAGTCTTAGGTATAAGGAAAAGCTCTAAGTAATTGCACTAATATTATAAAACGATAAAATACAGAAAACGCATAGAGTTTTTAGTTTTTTGATACCTGCATACGCACATATATAATTAAATAAATCGTGAGAGAGGGGATGTAAACCATAAACTTAATTTAAACTGACGGTGAACTTTATGCCAACCTTCAGAAGTCATTCCAAGCCAAGCAAAAATTACTTTCAAAGTTGTTGCGTTCATGTACAGAAGACTGGGTGTCTTTTCGAGTCTAGATTTCTGCTTCAGAATTCTTACTGATTCAAATTCGTACTTAATTTTTTCTCTTAAAAATAAATCAAGCCTTTAAAGCAATTCCCCTCCTTTTTTGGGGTGCGTCGACTAATTCTAATTCCCTTTACATAAACGCTACAGAAATTTAATAGAACAGAACATACTAATAATAATGGAAAAGATGATAGAACTGCTGGGCCATTTGACTCAGCAGCGTACAACAACATGCGCCGATATGACCCAAGACTTTGAATCGAATTGATTTGAAAAAAAAGAACATCATACGGAAATAAAAGTTATTTCACATTCAATAGTATGTGAAATAGTCAGTTTGTCCTGCACAAACTCATAGTCTTCTACCAGCTTTTTCCCAAGTAAAATTTCCAATGTTTTAGTGCATATAGATCTAAGAAAATTCATTCACGCACACATTTAGAAATGACTATTTCTCGAATTTGATGATGGAAAAATGCACTGAATTTCTATAAACTAACTATCATTATTAATAATTGTATTTTCGAAACAGATTAAGATTATTCAAAAATACAAATAAAACGTAAAGGGGCCACAATCGACGTCAACAACAAGAGTGATACTCCATAGAAGTTTGCTCGTGACATAGTAAAGAACAGGATCACATCATCCCTGACTCCCTGTAGTCCAGTACACGACACTGCAACGCTACCCAACGGACGCAGGGGACCAAGCCAAAGCTCAGCCGCCAAACCTGGACCTTGTATTGTAGCCTTAGATCTACGAAATACGCTTTCACATTTTCCGAGAGAATTTCCTTTGCATTTTTTGTGGCTTTGTCCGCTGTCTTACTTTCCAAAAAATGAATAATAAAGAAAAATTGATGCATGCAGGTATATTCAACGACAATATTTCTTAATTTACTGAAAGCAAATACGAGTAGATGCTTGGTGCATAATTTTGATTGCGTCCAAATATGACTTATATTTGACATATACAATGGCGAGTTCTCATAACCGGCAACTCGACTGAATGTTTGCTTGCTGTGGCAGAACATGCATTGTGGTCGGCATTGATTTAAACTTCGGTTTGATGATCTGTTACAAAGACATCACAATAACAACTTTATTGCTGCAACATCAAACATCAACTTTTTGATGAAAAACTGACGCTATCTGATCCGGTCATTGTAAACAAGTGCGACACAGACCAACATTCACAAAACTTATAACAATGCAAGAAAAATATTCGCCCGCAGTGAACGAGCATATGATTCAGAAATACAAACATGCGTACAGAAAACGTGTACGATATGAAACCAGGCGACCACTTGCAACCGTGACTATACCTGGCACCGACATGGTGCAAGAAGAGACATGCACGCCTTCATGCGACAGACAGATACTAGTCAGGTATATAGCTAATATACAATCAATAATTAATTAGCGTTTACATACAAAGGCCATTGATTCACAGTTGATGAATAAACAGAATAAAAAGTTTATTCACGCTTTGAAGTCCCATAAAAAATCCCATTGATATAAAAAGGAAGCGGCACGTTAAAGACAAATGTGTCGAGAGAAAAAATACGTCCATGTCGACAAATAAAGTTGAAATTTATGGCTCTCTGTTGGAGCAAACTTTGCAAGAAGGTAGTGATTAAACATGAATTTACAGTAGACTATGTTTACCTTAGTGCACGAAAAATGTTGCTTCAGTGACAGCAAACAATTCAAGCGAACGATAAACTGAAGAATGAGACGGACTACAATATGAGTATGGGCTCAGTCATGCAATAGTTTGGTTACACGAAAGAAAAAAAAAGAAATTACAAGAAAACTGCCTCGCTGCACTACAACACTAGACTCATAAAGGACTTCTGCAGTAGGACCTACTAGCTTCATTTAACAATTCAAGTCCCTATGATACACTGAAATATGATAGCTTAACAATCCCGCACCTACTCGCAAGGACTGCAGAGTCGCAGTGATAGACTCGGGCCTTTTTTCATTATCAAGGCTTTTTCTCGCAATGCTTCATCACAGTCTAGCAAGGGCTAACCATTGTACAAATACATAAATACTGAGACGATGTTGACAGTGCTTCGGAAGCTAGTCTTTGGAAAAATTAAAATATTGATTAGCATCGAATTTGTTTCCATATGCATACACTAGGTTCGCAGCACTTGAAAGGAATAAACAACTAATTGTGACCTATATTTTACGTGCTTCAGCTCATAGTTTTGAGGACATAAATTTGATTAAATGCTAGTGTAATGTAGGCAGAAGCGTGTTAACAGTAAATCGACAATCGCAGAATTTTCAACAATGCTATTGTGACGATACGCATTTAATTGGTGAATATAATGTCTTGCCTAATTTATTTATTAGTAATTGATTGAACAATTAATGCATATAAAAAGGTAAAAACTTTATTCTCTGCCCATTTTTAATTGCATGATGATTGATTGTTGATGAGTTATTTCCTTTCATAATTTACGTAATCTTGGTTTCAATGCATGGTTTTTCTGCATGCTGGCCTACCACCATATTTAAAATAAAACTTGTAACTAACACAATTAATTAAATGCAACAACATACGTAATCGCACTAGAGAGACTTTAATCCTCTGAATACATGACATGGTAAAAGGTGCTCCCAGTACTTCTTTTCAATGGCAAGATGAGGGTAATGATACACACAAAAAGATTGAATACATGTTATTCTAATTTCACGAGATGGGAAATGTGTCATTATCATATTTTGGCATATGAACCGCACATGATATCCTATTAAATAGTGCACTATTACAGATCAATCACATACTTGATGGCTGAGTAATTAAATGTGTACACGGAACAATTTAGTTAAATTAATAGCGTTCAAATCAATTTACGAAATTTTCCCTGTCGCTAACCTCAATCACGTTGACGATAACAATGTTAAACTTGCCCTCACGCTGGAGATCCGTTGCTGATGATATGCTTCGATGTTTAACACCCAAATTCGACCCACCAATAATACTAATCTTTCTCCTTACATTTCTTGCTATTTCGCAATTAATTCTTCCCCCATTATACACGTTTAAGTGCATGTGTGAAATTAGGTGTTATTCGATTGTAATAATTAATTTAATTCCCCCTTCAATCTCTTCACCTATTACACCCACACCCCTAAACCTACATCTATGCCCTCGATGTCGCTCCTGCACAATCCTACATCACTGTCGAGGTCTAGCTCCCCAGTCCTCCGCTTCTCTCGCTTCATGGCCGTCTTATACAAGCTTAACTTTTTTTTTGTTTTTCATTTCTAATTTTTGTCGTAGAGCCTCTCCCGCTCCATAACTTAACCGTGCTGTTGCGCTTATGAGTCAAAGTCTTGTGGGGCTCAGCATATTTCTTGGGCCTCTGCTGATAGAATTGATGGTTTGTTTACGTAGCTGGTCTGACGGCGTCCCGTAGTCCCACACTTCTAACGTAGCTGTCGATACATACACTTTACACATCACCCTGAAATATGAAAACCTATGCATATATCATGACTCTCACGACACCATGATTAAAGCTGCTGGTCCGTTTGATATATACGAGAACGCACACAGTCAACAAACTCCCAGAAACATGGATCCTCCATCCACAAACGTTTCTCTGAAACTACACGTAGGCAAAAATGTTCTAAAACGATGACTGAGCTTTCAATACTTTCGTTTAACGAGCATTTCGAACCACATTATCCTCTTGGAAGCAGGCAGGCTGGGACGAAATGAACTTGGTTATTCCTCCATTCTTTCTTGTA
>VCRD01002226.1:7586-26806 GCA_006783055.1 Trinorchestia longiramus | reverse complement strand
CTAAAGCATCTCTAGCCAGAGCTCAGAGCTCTCTAGCCAGGCCCGTCTAAAAATTGAAAAATGATTCTTTGGATGCTCACAACAATCACGACAGGAGAGAGAAAATCTGGAAAGAAATTAATTAAACTATCATTTATAGGGGAAAGGGTTCTGAACTGGAAGGCTTTTTTTCAAGATTTCGATGTCAAAGAGCTTTACTTTTATCGAGTCTCGATCCATCAGGCAAAATTAATTGTCGAGCCAATGAGAAGGAAATAATTACATTAAGGTAAAGAGACGAGGAAGAAACTTTCTCCTCACACAATGGTGGCATCAAATTCTGAGATGGATGCCATGACTCGATAATGCAATATTGTGCACACCTACAGCGCAAGTTTCCTAAGCCTAGAGAACACAAAAGTGTAGCAGCCTCTTAAGGTAATAAAATTAAAAATGAAAATGAAATGCATCAGGAATGACCTCGTAGCCTAATGATTAGATTATTATTCATTTAATAAATTAGCATTCTACGCATGAGGCAATTAGAAAACGAGGGCAATTCCATGGGATACATTTACATGTAGCAAACAAAGATAAACGTACAACCCGTTGACTGAGTTCAAAGAGAAGCTTATGAATAGCAACCAATTTTGTTGGGCCAAAGTAAATCTGGCGGTCGGTCGCTGTTGACAGCTGGACTCGTGAACTGGTGAGGGCTGTTGACACTATTTCCAGTTAAACGTTCATCTGACACACGGCTGCCGACACTATATCCAGTCATGCATTCATCTGACACACGGCTGTTGACACTATTTCCAGTTAAACGTTCATCTAACACACGGCTGCCGACACTATATCCAGTCATGCATTCATCTGACACACGGCTGCTGACACTATTTCCAGTCAAGCGTTCATCTGACACACGGCTGCTGACACTATTTCCAGTCAAGCGTTCATCTGACACACGGCTGCTGACACTATTTCCAGTTAAGCGTTCATCTGACACACGGTTGCTGACACTATTTCCAGTCAAACGTTCATCTGACAGACGGCTGCTGACACTATTTCCAGACAAACGTTCATCTGACGCACGGATGCCGAAACCATTTCCAACCAAATCGTTCAATTGGAAGATATCTGTTGAAATTACCGACCATCGAAAAACGAACACGTTACCTAAGTCAAACTTAGCTTACTCGCAAACTCTTGGAATATTTGCAAGCGACACTGTTTTCAGAAACGACGCATTCGTTATTTTTGGTGAGGTACAAGTGCATCATACTTCAATACAACAGTCCCAAAAGCAACCAAGAATACAGCACCCAAAAATATGAAAAACACGACAATCGCGGTCGCCTAATAGCGGGCGTTACTGTACACAGGAGTTGTTGCGTCATGGAAGCTGTGAGATAGACTTGCATTATTTACACATGATATTGTGACAGCAGATGTTGAAAACCTCAACACAAACTTATAAACCATCCCAAGTTTATTTACAATAGAGGAAAACTTCGTAACCCTATACTCCAGGTCTTGTTCAAACCAAGAAGAAACCAAAAAGACAAATACCTTCTGGATATTGTACCGGAGTTTCCATTTAGGCAGAGGGAATTTTATGCTAATCAAGCTTACAAAAAAATCTGCCTTGTCTGATGCTTTGTTAATGAGATAAAACAAGTTCTTCATGTCCAGGAAACCATTTCTGAACACACAATTGTCCATTTTATTGGGAATTTTAATTTAGAACGGAAAACCAGCATAGAATTATTAGACAATTGATTGCGCTACGTGCTTTATATTTCACAGGGTCAATGCGTTACAAGTGATTCTAGCGAGAGAAATTTAGAACTTTCACATCTTTAAGGGAACACGAAACTAACTATTAAAAATGACACAAATTAGGGGAGTATTCCAGATCCATTAACACCACTGGTCTACACCTCGACCCTTCAATGGAACCCGAACGCTGTTTAGAGGTCCACTCGTTAAGGTAAATGTTCATTTTGCTAACCATTTTTCCAGAGCACACACTGGCACGTCTGATTTCAATGAGATTTACGAACAATTGCATGGGCTTACTTCAAACTTATTTTCATAGAATTCACCACCTTGTTTCATTGCAATACTGTTCGGTCTACAATACGTGTATAACTGCACTTTTACGAGTTAAATTCTTTATAAATTTAATTGTTATAACAATCTCATTACACCAGTAGAACTGACCGAGATTGTATTTTAAAACTCTACTTTTACCCAAGTTGAACAAGATCTATCAGTAATATGCCAGGAACTTCGAAGAGACAACGACACACATCCACATTCCACTACAGCCAGCGGTGAACTGCTCATGCTTCTCAACCTCGCGTGCGCACGAGAGCAATGGCACTGAAGTGATCACTGTGGCACAGTGCACTGTGGCTGCTGCCTGGCACCTACGCTAACACAAAAACACGGCACTCACGGGCTGTAGATATTGACCAATGATCTGTTTCTGCTTATAAAAACTTGTTTGTACAGAGCAAATTTGTTGAAAAGCTTGTAAATTGTAAATAAAAATCATCGTTGAAACCGTGCACTCACGAGCTGGAGAATTAGGGTGAAGTTCAAGGTCATGCTTGTAGTTTACGTTAGAGAATTGAATCTTATTTGACAAACAAAGACGTCTGTAGGCCTAGCCAGGAAAAAAACGGAAGAGGCAGAGTAGGAAGGGAAACAGGAGAAAGAAGAACAGGAGAAAAAAAGAGGAAAAGGAAAAAGAAGAGGAACATGAAGAGGAAGAAGAAGAAAAGAGAAAAAGGAAGAAGAAGAGGCGAATCAAATATTGCAAGCACTTGCTCAGAAAGTTGCGCTCGGTGAAGAACACCGGGCACGATCTAGCGAGTAAAAGTGGAAAAAAGTAAAAGAAAAACTGCACAATTAAACAATAGAACCCAACAATAATAGTGGAGAACGTTTTACTTCTCCTTCATTGTACACGTACACTGCATGTTGTTGTCTCTGGATGAGCTGACAACGACAGACACAACTGGTTTGCACACCTAGAGAGACTACAAATATTTCATCCCGACGGGCGCAAGATTTTTAACGTAGTCGTCAGAATATTCCTCACGGAGTATTGCCTGACAGGGACGAGGGAAGGGGAGTTCTATAATTTCAAAGGACCTTTAGCGAAGGAAGCACTCAGTTGATGGTGATGAAATTCACTTGGTATCTCCAACAGATAAAAATACACCGAGTTTTTTCACTGCTTGCGAATGAACACTTCACATGTTTTATTCACTTAACACGCGATGGATGATGGAAGAAAAGAAAAGAATTATCGTTTTCATACGCAAGCACTACAACCACTTACAAACGTTTGGCTTCTCGTGCCTACAGGTCATTCAAGTCGTTCTAAATAATGTTTCAGAGACTGAAGAGTCTTACGCAGGACACAACACAACAAATGAAAATGTAAATAATTTCATTATGACATTGTAAGGTAAGTTCGCATTCGAAAAAGTTCCACGGTACACAAAAAATAAATGTTCTCAGTCACTACTTTTAAACTGAATAAAAATAGTATCGTTCCACCACACTTGTGACCAAGCAACTGAATTATAAACTTCACGATGATGACCTGTCATCACAAGCATGAATTTTTTTACTAAATTAATAGCTTCAGAAGCAAACTTTGAAGCTTTGTAGCAAACTAAACCAATGATACAATTAGCGTTCACGTCAGGAGCTACAGGAAAATATTTTTAGAATCTAATTTTCCAAGCTTTGTGCTATAAAGCTTAAGGGCATCGTCGCATGACTGATACACGCTACCAAATTTTGGGAAGATCAGACCGTGAAGAATTTTTGTACTACGGTGACGAAGAAAAAGCTTTCACCGTGGCAGTCAATATCTCAAAGATGAAACTTTAAAGAATGAAGAAAGAAATAACGTTCGCGAAACTAGTGTAGCCGTACGGTTTCACAAGAGCACAACTGAAAAAAAGTAACAGACGCCTGCTTAGAGCGAGTAGTAAGTGTAATCAAAACAATCGCAAGCAGCATGAGCGCCGGGAATTTTGCATTGCCTACTTGTGGGAATGTCCCAGAAAAATGCAGCTCTCAGGCACACGCGCCATTAATGTCGAGGATACTCCTGAAAGACACAAGTCCTAGACGCACAGAAAACAATTCTTGCCTGGTGGACAGAAGTCTTCGATACACAAGAGACAGTTCCTATCAGGTAGCTGTCTTTCAGCTTCATTACAGATCAGCATCGCTCTATCAGCGCATCGCTTCACCCAGTACACTATGAAGGGTACAGTTCCGTCATGTACTATAAGGACATCATTTCGCTCTTCATATTGCAGTAACGTTGGGCTCGTCATTTCTCCAAGCGTAATAAACGTGCATCATTTATCGTACATAGGAGAGGGACATCAGTTTGCCAAGCGTAGGAAACGGGTACCTTAGCCTTATTAAAAATGGGCATAATTTCGCTAAGTGTTAGAAATGGATATCACTTTGCGAAGAGTATGGTATCGCTTTAGGGTATCCCATCACCAAGCGTAAAAAAGATGGTATCATTTCTAAATGGCTATCAGATGACCAATATTTCGTCCAGCGTACACTAGGAACAATACTTTGCTCAGCGTCTTAGAGACGTTATCTTAGCCACGCGAACTAGCAGCACTATTTTGCTCAGTGACTTGTGAGCATAACTTACTGCACACGAAAGGGACATCTTTTGGCACAGCATTCAATATCGGGGTGACAGAGTCTATAGGCTATACCAAACGATTTGCCTCAGCAAACATGATCTACTATACAGTTCTCGCCAAAAACATTCCTTGAGCATGATACATGAATACTTTACCTAGCGAAAACTGCAGGGCCCATTTTAACGGATGTTCACAGACATATGATGCGTCATTTGACGCTTGTTTAGTTAGTAGACAGATGATTTATTGTTCAAACAGAACCCATAAACATATTATTCTTATATGCTATAAAATGATCATAAGTGGCGTAATAGGTATTTTTATATTCTCCTATAAAATCTCCCGATTTTTCTTCAGAATTAATCATATTTTTAACCCATTATAACGTTTACAAAATTTTTGTAACTTGTTACCCGTTTCACTACTCGAAAACAAATACCACAGGATTTCGTTGCATTTGAGTGTAATTTTGGTCTAATTTTTTCTGACCTAGCCTTTCTGAGACCACTGACAATGAACAATATTTATCCTATGTTGCACCTGTGTCACCGGGTTCGGTAGAACTACCCTGAATCTTCGCATTACAGAAATGTTACAACAGTCTAAAAAGTAGGTAATGTTTCGAGATTGTAAATCATGATGGAAAATTGCGAATCATCGATATTAAGCTCTATTAACCAAAACAATTCAATAGCAGGGTTGCAAGATGGTGTTCAACCATATGATCAAAACATTGAATATGGTTGAGAAATCGCATGGTTGTTTTCCACACTCGAAATTCGAATGCTACTTTCGATGTTTGGAATGAAGGATAGATGAAAAAAGGCTCTAGTATTCACATGGACAAATAAAGCCAATCTAAGCATTTGAAGATTTCAATTCAGCACAGAGAATCTGGCCATATTTGAGCTAGATGCTCATGTATCATTATTTCCAGTAATGTTGATTATTTTCAAAACAAGAATAACATCAAAGCCCACTCCAACGCCTATCTAATGCAATCACTTCTACAGATTCCGTTTCGCCATCTTATGGAATCAACAGCGGAAACAGTCTCAAAATAGAGACTAAAATCGCCGCTAAGCAATTCTTGAATTTCCCTTCCAGGAAAAACCAAATTAAATGTGCATACGCAGCATAAAAATATTAAATATACGAAGAAAACTCTGTTGAGCGCCCGTTTTCTGAACATTCTCTTAACATCACTTCTCCGAGCGACGTAGCTGTGACTACCAACAGGACTTTCTAATGTCCTCTTGTGAAAATACGGAATTTTAGTCAACGAGATCTGGCTCCAGCACTGGACAAAAAATTCATGTTTAACTCCTGTTAACACTGATGCTTTAGCAGAGAGGCTGGAAAACGGCACTCCTGAGCATGAGGTCACATGGACTGTAGTCTTTGTGATACGCATTTTACACAAAAAAATACAGAGCGTTAATTTTAATGCAAGAAAAAAATTTCTAACTCATACTTGGCGTAAGAACTTCCCAATACTCCATCACCCCTGCTCTGCATACACGTTATTAACCTTTTTTATTATTTGGTAGTCACTGAACGCGCAACAATTCTTGTTGTACACTTCCTAAAAATGCTTCTCACGTCTTAACACGTTGACTCCGATTGCCTGATTGGTGTAAACTTCACTTTGTACGCATAGTCACTAGAAGGATCTGAAAAAATTACAGAACCTAACCTAAGTGGTACACATACGTACCACTTCGGAGTCAACGTGTTAAGATAAAGCCTTTTCAACCGAGTATGAGGGAATGAAAAGCGCGCTATTCAGTGGTAATAAAGGACATCGTAGCCAAATCGTTTTGTTCAACGTCGATATTCACTAAAAATGGTTAAGTGAATAAACTCATGACTACGAATTATGTGGACAAGTTGTAATATTCAAGTATCATTACAAACAAGGATTTTCATTCAACTCAGCGCTAAGCCAACGTTGTTGTAAAATTGAGTGAATCATCCCAGTTGAATTTAAAAATGATTAAATTTAGAACAAGCTCAAAAGGTAAAATGTTCTAGTGATTTGAGAATCAACTCTCCTTATTCTCAAATTCATGTTTCAGAAACCCCTGTGGTTTCAGGATACGACTTTGATTCTGTTTTTAAAATTGTAGCTTCAATTTCACTGCACTTACTCTTGATTCGAGTTCACAGAGTCACGTTCAATTCGTTCCTATGCTTCTATGCCAAAATAAAAGTTGCTGGAAGCGATCTTGCAGTATCTCCTGCTGCAACAGACTGAACTTATACCGAACACTCGAGACTTACAATGTAATAATAGGTAATAAAATTTATCACAAGAATAATTTTAAAGATAATATTTTATTGCTATCTGTGCAGCTGAAATAATACCAGCAAAATTGTGTTCAAAGTTTCTTAAATCTGAATTTTTCATTTCACATTTCCTGAGAACTCAAACTGTTCTAACATTATTTAATTTCAGCAATATGATAGAAATCGCTTACATATAATTTAGAAACAAGTTCCGAAAATTTCACAGTCAGAGATGCACACATTTAAGAACGTAGATACACGTCAATTTGTGGAGTATCTGAATGGTTTTATACTTCATTTTTTTTGTAGATGTAAAATAAAGAGAAACCCCAGTAGAATGCATATATATTTACATAATTGCTCCATATAAACAATTACAGTAATTCGAAAGTCAAATCTACTGTTTATGTAATAGTTCGAACAAAAGCCTACACGTTGTAGAGAATTTGTCTCGCGTTATGCCCGGTTTAGTAAATCTGCTTTTGCATAGAAGATTCACAGACATTCTATAGCCACTTTTCACTTACGATGTAATGGCGGATTTCGAATACGAAGTCATAAACTAATATCGTCTGTCTAAATATCATATATTTAGTTTAACATTAAAATCTACCTCCTATGGAACATTATGCAAACGCCTGGGCATATGCATCGACAGAATTTGATACAGCGGAAACTCCGGAACTGAAAATCAAACAATGCTTGATGTATGTACAAGAAAACTGGAGAGCGACTTTCCACAAACAGAGCTCATCCCAACCAAAAATATGAAACTTACGTTGATTGTAGCACTCATGTAGCCTGCCCCCTGGTGGTGACGAATGGCAAAATTTGAGACATGAAAACCTTGCACGATACTAACACATTAAAAAAATACTAACTCCAATTAAACATGTAATTTAGGGGGGAACCTGTGGACGATCGCCTTTCTCTCAAAAATATGTGTAGCAAGTTCATGAATGACATCATAATAAATTAATTAATGCTGTTCCATTAAAATTATAGAATCGATTTTACATTACCTTAAACTGTCAAGTTCGGCAAAATATCTAAACAGAGAGTTTCGTTTTTTCTTGATAATTCGTGATCCATGTTATTTTTTCTACGTATTTATAAAACAGACGTAAATGTATTTTATAAAAGTTTAGCATATACTGGATATTTCTTCAGCAGATGGCAAATAAACATGCCATCCAGCTAAAACCATTAAAAACGTGGGAGTAAGAAAACCCCGGCAATATTTTTCAGCAGTCGTAGCTCTTCTAAATGGCGTAACTGTTATTCAGCGCCTCAAATTGTATCATAAACAATTCTACCATAAACAAGTCTATTTATTCCTGCGGCACAGCAGTAAAACTCGGCACTTAGGAGAGATTAATTTTAATCTTACTGATATTCTCCGAACGACGAAGTCCATTATCTGAAATAATACCATTCAACCAATACAAAGAAAATTTAAACTACTTTATCCTCCACTAACCAAATCAAACAGAAATTCAAACGCTTTCGTGAAAACTCCCGCAGATATAAATATATTTTGCCGGGAACGAATCTCTCATGTCGATGCTGTACAAAATAATGGAATATTTTCTTCGCTAAGAAAGTATTTTCATTAGCTTATGAAGGGGAACAATTTTGAACTTTTGTTCGGATTTTTATTACTAAAATAAATGTAAATGCCAGATATAACGCAGGATTGTTACACAGTGAGGTTAGTTTTTAGTGTGCAGAATTCGCTAAGATTAATGACAAGTATTCGATAACTAAATCGGAAGCTCATGCCCAAACGTATGTTGACGTAAAAGCAGTTCCATTCACGCGGTGGAAAAAATGAAATACTGCAATTAGACTTACACGATATAGATAATAGTTAGATAATAATAATAATAATAATGATAATAATAGCCAGGTACTCACCAAATCCTTCTCCTCCTGCGTCCTGGAGCTGAGCTGCACGGAGAGGTACAGCTTGCCCATGTTCTCCTCCTTCCCCGGATCTGACAGCGTCAGTTCCAGATCTGTAGACCTGACGAATACAACGAACTTTCTTGCATTTAAAATCGTCACCCTTCTGCCTGCAGCCATGTCTTCAGAGAAGTGGTGAGCGAGGGAGTTATTAGTTCTAGCATGGTTGGAAGGTGTTAAAAGACGTCACACGCAAAAGTATCTCTTCGTTATCATGGTATATATGATGGGTTTTTTCATAACATATAAAAAGTTACAATTAAGCAGCTCGAAAAGTATATAATTCCACAGACTAAACACACACACACACACACACACACCAAACAAATCTAACTTTCAGGGACCTTCAATACTTGTATTTTCATCACTCTCAAATTCTGCTATATTTATCGTTCAATTAAGCAGTAACTGTAATGAGCTTAAGAAAATTTCACCCAGCATATCCTCCTCTTGATAATGAGTGTGTGTTGTGAACTATACAAATGCAACTACAACGGCCTGCAAGTAGCTGCTAATTATTACAACAGGTTAGTTTTTAGTAATCAGCACGGTGGAATTCCATCTGTTTGATCAATTTCCGCAAAAGAGGAAACACATTAAGTACAACACAAAAACTTTTGGCTTAGATGAACAAGAATATGGAGCTCTATTTTAGTTAGAAGTTTAGAAGAAGTCTACCCAGTGACAAAAATGACCATTCCGCTATCAAGGAGCAATCACTAGCAAACACATCTGTAAACTCACAGTCCGTAAAATGAGTGACCTTCCAGTTATGTACGACGTATTCAATTTGTCACTGTTGACTTATAATCAAGCATAATGAGAGTCATAATCAACGTGTGTACTTAGAAAATGATACTCTATTTTATCGTTTAGAAAAGAACAACAAAAGTTTCCATCTTTAATAACCTCATGCGTATGCACATAGTAAACATTTCAAATAAAACACTGATGAAAACTTCAATGATAGGACACAGGAAAACACGTGCTGATTATTTTAGCATTATCTTCAATACTTCGTGTGTTGGTGAGCTGAGGTCACATGTAATCTTATGTGCGAAGTTTACAAAAAGCATCGATTGAACTTGTATGTATAAATCTCAGGAATAAAGTTCCAGTACCAAAACAATGCGAGCAGAAGGATTTAAGGGAGAAGTTAGATTAGGTTACTTTAGGTTAACCAAGGTGGAAGTTAAGAGGGAGGTGAGGTTAGGTTAACCAAGAGGAAGTTACGAGGGAGGTTAGGTTAGGTTAACCAAGAGGAAGTTACGAGGGAGGTTAGGTTAGGTTAACCAAGAGGAAGTTACGAGGGAAGTTAGGTTAGGTTAACCAAGAGGAAGTTATGAGGGAAGTTAGGTTAGGTTAACCAAGAGGAAGTTAAGAGGGAAGTTAGGTTAGGTTAACCAAGAGGAAGTTACGAGGGAAGTTAGGTTAGGTTAACCAAGAGGTAGTTAAGAGGGAGGTTAGAATGTCATGTAGCCAGTTCCAGAACCCCTGCTGTGGCTGCACACGAGTGTCTCTGGAGGTTAGGTACTCACTGGTTGAGGTCTAGGCTTGTGAGGTCGATGTTAGCCTCGCCCATGAAGTCGTCCTGCATGCCCCAGTCGTAGTCGAACACCTGCGACGTGCAAGTTAATGAGAATTTCCAACTAGGTTTGCTAGCTGAAATGCAGATTTGCAGCACTCGTTTTTAGAAAAGCTGTAAAGTAAATTGATAAGGAATAATGTATTCAAGGCCAGTATCGACCATGAGTTAAACAGAAGTTGAACGGGACCGTGTCTTTTCCCTTGGTCTGAATAACGTGTATGAACCAAATTTGTGCAAGTGCTTCCTTTGTCCGCAATGCTGCAACAAAGAAATGAATATTTCATAATTTTCAGTTACTGTCGGTACTGGTATTTACGAGCGTCGACCTGCGTCCTCTGAAACGCAAACGTAAGGCACGATACAATACATTTGGTAACATCTTTGGTGCAGCACAGTTTTAGGCACATCTCTAGTGCAGCACAGTTTTAGGCACATCTCTGATTATGCAACTCTTCGTGCATCACGTCTTTGTTATTATTCTAAAACCGAATGCATACATCTTTTGAAATGAATATTATGAGATATGGGAGTTTTTGAAGTCCGTCAAACTTAATCCAGGGGTTTATATAAAGCTTTGAATTACAGTAATTGAAGCTGCAACGTTCTTTATTACTACATAAGTGTTGCTGAGACTTGCTAGTGGTCATAATTCGTAACAAACTTTCCTCTAAAACACAGACCTAGGTTTTTTGTAATCAGGTTCAAACCAAATATATTCAAAATTTAAATCATTGCCTCTTATTGCTGAAGCTATAATAATTCAATCAAACTTTGGTACACTGGAACCAGTGCCGTGAGGGCAATTTGAAAAAGTCGACCTCCAGCAAAACGTGAAACAGTAGTGACAACTAGTTTGTGGAGGGCTCGTTAAACAGCTCACTCTAAGCGTTTAGCTTTATTCTTTCAGTCCGGGGCACTGTGTTGGGACATACGACATTATTGGGTTAGAACTCAATGTATGATTTGTTTTTTGTCGGCGACGAACCTCCTCTCTCTGGTCGACCATCAGTCAGCATTCAGCATCATGACCATCACGCATAGTGTCCAGCCAATATCGCCCGAAGCTTGTCCATGAGAATAACAAAAGCCGTTTTCATGTATAGGCTTGCCCATTGTACTGATGTTGCTTAATGCATTGTGCTTGATATTGCTGCAGATGAGACTCTGCGTCACCAAGGTGCTCAAGGCTTCACTGCAAGCGGTTCGTTTGAACAAGGAGCACGAACAAAATGACGACTCACTTCGTAATTGGCATATCCAAAGTATCTCAAGTTCCTGTACTCCTCTATCTTTAGTAAGCTCTTCTCAAAGTAGATTTTCCTGGGATTTCGTTTCCGTTTTTTACAATTCTAGAAGAATGTTTTTCCTTGATCGGTAACCACGACCAATTTATTGAGCTTATGCCTGCGTGGTGATGATTCACAAGTTGAGCTTAACTTTGATCTTCTAACGTTCCGTATCATGAAGAATTAAACTCCTTCTTGCCTGTACGAGACAATTGCTCCATAGTGTTCTTGTTGAAAAAAGATATCAGAAACATTGCCATTTCATTATTATTCAGCTGGCACTTTAGTCTTAGCGACCTATGGACGCATCTGGGTCATTGTAAGCATAACATTTGCCAAAACAAAATATTTTATCCATTGATTCAGCGTAGTGGCAACTAAAAACACAATAGCATAATCTACGTTTACTTACATTTGAACCGACTGGTAAGTAAATCAGATGATTTCTGAATGTCTAAGATAGTATAAAAATTCAAACATACTAGACCAAGATCGTTTCTCGACATTCAAGAAAAAATGTGGCTTATGCAAAAAATTTTACGGGAAAACTGCATTCCTCCCCCGTGCAATGCAATAATTGAAAATCCCTCAAAACTATGAGCTGGATTTAAAATAAAAAACAATACAAACTTAAACTTTGATTTCCGTTTCAGTTTTAGGAAATAATTTTCACGTATGCTTTACTTGAACAGGTTCTCAAAATTAACTCTGTTTTTAAATAATAAGGCAGATAGTAAAGGAACTAGAAAATTCTTTCACTCCATAAGTTTGTATTCTTAATATCATTGAGCACGCTTCTAGCTACTTTATTTAGTGGCAGTAAAATCAACGACTAAAGATTTTTACATCTACACCAACTAACAATTTTTTCCAACAAACTCTTCGCAAAATTGTAGTAGATAGTAAAAGTACTTCATTGACACGAGGATCAAAGAATTTCAGCGTTCAAAAACATATATTGAAGACAAAGAAACAAAAGTTTCACGTACCTCAAAGTTAGCTTTCTTTGTAGGAGGAGTTTTGTACTTCCTTTTTATGGACTCAGGAACATCTGCCAGCCCACATCCATGCCCGTACAAAATACTTGCGATAGACTCTACTACTAAAGTTCTAAAAAAAAATCCATCGGCTCCAAGGGAATCTAATTAGCACGAGTACATTGCTTCAGGGCATCTACTCTCAACGCATCTTTGCTCTGAACTTAACTTTCAGAATTTTTGAGCGTATGTCAATTTTTCCTTCAAACTCGAGCTTCCAGTTAATTATAATCCGCTCTTTTCCAACTGTAGTTCCTTGACAGCCAGTTCAGCCCTCTCAGGGATTTATTAGGAAAAAACGAACGTGAAAATTAAAGATTAACTAGTATGAAGGTGAATAAGCCGGAAGTTTATGATAAAAATAAAAGTTTCACAAGGAGATTACAAGGAAGTTTATTAGCTTCCAGTATGGTGAGGTAGAATTTCTGATATGCATTTTACTTTCTCCCCTGCAGCAAGCATAGTCAACTACGCACATCACCTAATAAAATAAGTAATTAGCGTCCAAGCTCAACACGAGGGAAAAATTGTGCGTGTTTGATGAATTCTGACGAACGCAATTAGTTAAGTTAACGTATTGTATAAATCCCTAGTTTGACACGAGTTATAACTTTCTTAGCAGCCCCTATTTGAACACCTGTATCTGAACAACCCCCATCTGAACAACCCTCATCTGAACAACCCACATCCAATCACCTTCCTGTCTGAAACCCCCTAATCTGAACACTCCTTATCTGATTCCCCTTATCTGATTCCCCTTATCTGAAAAGCCCAATCTGAGCTACCATATTTGAACTTACGTTCAGAGTAATCTGTCGTTAAGGACAGAGTTGCCACAGGACGCACCTTGAGCTGCACAGGCTCGAAGGGATCCTCGACGTGCAGCACGAAGGACTCGTCCCAAGTTGGGTTGAGGTCCTTGTGTACAATCTTGGACTTGTAGCCTAGCTTGCCGTTCACCTTGAACTTGACGTAAGGGTCGCTCGTGCCTGTACCAGCCAGGGCGGAAAATATTCCAAAGTTAATGCAAGACATGTGCAAGACTGAGAGTTTTGTTCATGAAGCATAGCTCATTGTACGTTGCTGTCTGGAAACGAGGAAAAGGTCAAATTACAAAGCAAGTTATATTTTTCATTAACTCGTGCTAGAAATAAATAGAGGACAATTAGGTCCGAGATGTGACTCGTAATCCTTTACAACAAATTGATTGAAAGAAAACGTTTGTGCAAACTCGCTGAAAGAAGAAGTTGAGGTTTCATTTAAAGAGAGACAAGGACTAAGACGACAGAACTGTTATTGTGCTGTCACATTCAAGGCTCACGCGCTGACTCGGACCAAGTCCAAGAGGAAGGGGAAAATAAGGATAAAAAACAAGAGGATCAGAAACAGGAAAAACAAAAGCAGGAGGATCAGAAACTGGAAGAACAGAAACTGGAAGAACAGAAACTGGAAGAACAGAAACTGGAAGAACAGAAACTGGAAGAACAGAAACTGGAAGAACAGAAACTGGAAGAACAGAAACTGGAAGAACAGAAACTGGAAGAACAGAAACTGGAAGAACAGAAACTGGAAGAACAGAAACTGGAAGAACAAAAACGGGAAGAACAAAAACGGGAAGAACAAAAACGGGAAGAACAAAAACTGGAAGAACAAAAACTGGAAGAACAAAAACTGGAAAAACAAAAACTGGAAGAACAAAAACTGGAAAAACAAAAACTGGAAGAACAGAAACTGGAAGAACAGAAACTGGAAGAACAGAAACTGGAAGAACAAATACAGGAAGAGGAAAAATAGAAACAAGAGGAAGAGAAACAGAAACAAGAGGAGGAGGAACAAAAACAAGAAGAAAAGGAACAGAAACAGAAATAGAAACAAGAAGAGAAGGAAGAGGTGGATGAGAAACTCATTTCTTTGCAAGCACCAGCCCTCCCATAAAAATGGTTGGCCTCTTTGCTGGACGCAAATCTCACAGTATTTCTCTATACAACGACACGACTCGGATTTCACTGTTCTGAAACGATGATTGGCTAGAAGTTCAGAGGGCGTCTACTGACGTGCTTCTGTTCTGCACATGTGGAAATTTTAGAGGCGAACTAGATATGTATGTTCAATTTTATATTTCTTCTTTGTATAACATGAGCAGGTAAAGTTATAACATATAAAACATTTAGGTAGGTTCACTAAAGGACTCGAGGAAACATGTGGGCATTAATGACAAAAGATCGAACTTATCCGCTAAGTAACAACGAAATTTTTCTATTTTTATTGCTGTACGAGGACGAACACACGTAAAGGAGTGCATAGATGATAAGTTTTAAAGATTGCTTCTCATTTTTTAAATTATTGCGCGTACGTTTCTTTACTTGTTCAAAAATACGAGTCACATAAATATTGATGAATTATTTCTGTCTCAAACAATGAATGGAACATGTGAGATTGAAGTTAATGCACCTAAAAACATGTGAAATTGTCAGGTAAGTTCTTATCTCAAAGTAAAATGTGATGATGAGGTGCGTGCGTCGAACGCCATGTAATCCCACAGACTGTGAGTGTTACAATTCGCAGAAAGCCTAGGGAAAACTACAAGTTAATCTAATTGCTCAAATCACATCACCTGCAATAACGAGGTATGACAACGATCTAACGTACTTGCAGATTTAACAGAAGTGAAGTAGAGTGATGAACGAAAAGGGAGTTTTTATGTTCGAAATGTACGTATGTCGTTTTACTTCTTTCGGCTGGAAAAATGAAATCAGTCAAGTGTATGTGGCTACTTTTCACACACTGTCGAAAATTTTCACGACGTCAGATCATTTTGCCAGATCCTACACAATCCATGTAGTTATAACTCATAATTTTAACAATTTCGTTATAGGACGTTGAAGCATGGTGGCAGACCAGCAAGTCTGCTGCCTGGTCCAGACGGTGTTGTAGTACATCATGTGATCCAATTAAAAAAATTCGGCCAATTTCTGCTGAACTTCCGGAAAGAGAATCACTTGGACGCGTGCGGTGGGGAATATCCTCTTTAACAGGCGACGCCGACGAGGACGTTTTCTTTACCGAAAGTGAAAATTTTGGGAGAACGAGTGAGCGACGGGGAACTTCATCGAGTTCGTGTATCCGACAGAGGAGATGCTTTGAAACCCATTATTATGGCGCGTTGAAATAAAAGCATCAAAATAATGCACTCACATGCAAATAGCTGCGTCTCTTATAAGAGGCGAAATGAAGACTAGACAACGAGAGAAGAAAATTAAACAAATCTTCCATTAAAACATGAGAAATAAGTGAACAGCACATCGTAGTATAGATGTCGGCCAAAAATCCTACAACGAATAGAAGGATTTTTTAATTGTTTACGAAATTGAGGAGAGTTGCACGCGCGATCCATTTAACCCAAGAGGAAAACCGAGTTTTCATCTATTTCAGGTATAAGCTCTTTTACAGCACCATCATCATGAACGGCACAATAAAGTTGACGAAACTATCTCGGAATAAACTCCTCGAATATCCAGCAAATTTTATTTCACCTCCTACTTTGTAGTCAAGTCATCCCAAGGAAACTATAATATATGTTATTCTAATAAAATCTTAACTTATTAAGTGCATGCATTGCAAGCACAGAGGCAAGAGGTCCGTGAGATCAATGTTGCTTTCAAGAAGCCTGCTCCAAGATTCCCTTTGTCAATGAAGCGATGTAAAATTACTGAATTATGACAACTTCATCCGCAGAGCATTCCTAATGAATTCAGCTAAAAGAATTAAACTAGTAAACGAAAATTAAAGTACTTTCAAAAATAACTGGCTTCCGTACACTGAAGTAGAGACCAACGCATGTGACGGACCGTGAGGAACAGAAAAATGGAAATCCCTCAAGATATTATTCGCGACAGCGCTTGCAGGCTCACAAATTCCTAGACTTGACGTCCTGAGAGCGTGTGTAATCATGACCAACTGTTGAATTTCAGCTACAGTTGACACGTAGACTTTCTACTCTCCCGATTAAGTGATGCTACTGCTAAGGAGCTTAATGTACGAAGGTCAGTTCCATTATCGTAGTCTTTTCCTTTATAAGTTACTACTCTCGTCACGACTAGCAACAAACAAACCATGCTGTGTGATTCGTACTTTGCGTACTGCAGCTGAAAGAATTAAAATACGTCACATGCTTTCATAGTAACATGAAAACACTACTTCATCGGATCAAATGGTATACAAACGATTATAAAGAAAATAATGGTCACATAAGAGTTATACATAAGCTCAAGTAATATCTGACCCATTAGCTGCAACAAGCAACCTAGCGCACAGCAACAAGTAGCCTAGCGATCACGCGGCATGGATGCGTTGAACGACCTAACGTTAGTAGCTGAAGCTTCAAATTACTTGTAAATTAGGTCATTCCTTCAATCTATCATCGATCGAACCCTGCACAAGTGAAGAAGCAATGCAACCGTGAGTTATCTTGCATTATTTTTCTTAAGAAGGCTCGCTTGAAGTTGCAGCAAAAAACGTGCATTGGAACAATTTGAGCGCGGTGTTGAACACTGATGTGGCAGGAAATCTTCGAACAGGGTTCATGCAAGCTCTACACTTGTATTGTAGATAATTTTTTGACCATACTTTGGTGTCTTTAATACCGCAACTTATTTATCTATTTTAGCGTTCAGAAGTGGTTTTTGAATCCTAAAAAACATGAAATTCATGCGAATACATTACTCGGGAATTGTTTTCTAAATCAAACCATTGGTCCATACATGGTCAAACATCCATGACTGACAATTTTTTGTAATGAATTTGACATTCAAATATTAAGCTCAATAAAGTGCGTCTCAAATTTCCTTAATGTAGCCGGTAATTTCATTTCATAGGAAAATTGAACAATATGGGCGCAACCCACTAAAATCAAAAAGCGGGCTGGACGCACGTCCAGATGACCAAAATTAGCCCATCAATAACGAAATTTCATAGCTAAATCGATTACTAAGACCACCATACTGGTCAAATGAACAGGCAGCTCACACCACAATATTGGTTAATGGAACATGAGTACATGCCATTATATTGGTTAAATGATAATACAACGCACGCTAAAATATCAGATAACCAAGTTTACACTTCACACGACCATATTCATTCCATGGCAAGACTGCCCAGCGCTATGTTAGTCAAAACATACAGCGTCAGGTTTGTAACTCAGCAATACAGCAGCCGCCACTAGAAAAAGCAAATGACGACACATGACACCCCCGGTGTGGCCGAGATGACTAGCACAGCACACCACCACATGTGTGGCCGACCACTTCCCACCAATCGATGGCCGGCCACTGTCACATTACGGCCTCAATTGGCGGCGCAAGCAAGGTCACGAACCCAACGTTTGTGTGGGCAACGCAAGGTCGTGAGTCCAGAGGGAAGATTTTGGTAAAGAGGGGGGAAGGACTGGGTCCTCAA
This sequence comes from Trinorchestia longiramus, assembly GCA_006783055.1. Taxonomy (NCBI): domain Eukaryota; kingdom Metazoa; phylum Arthropoda; class Malacostraca; order Amphipoda; family Talitridae; genus Trinorchestia; species Trinorchestia longiramus. Next base: position 8,505 of record VCRD01002226.1, on the reverse strand, counting down.
TTTCGTGGGAAGCGCGAGAACAAGAGGGGGAAAAATGGAATCAAGAAAAGAGGAAATGTGATCTTGGTCTCGTAAATCCAAAAGGAAGGAAGAAAGAAATCGTTTAGATGGTGGAACGTGAACGTAAATGGGATGTTTTTATGCCCTCTGGTGCTATATAATCCATTACCGACGTTCTTATGGCAATGCTCGAAGATCGCCTCAACAGAAAACCCTCGTATTTGGTCAAATATACGAGGAAATATATCAATAGTTCATTCATGAGAGCATGAAAATCCAAATAAAAGTTTGGCAGATTATCGAAGATACTGAAAGGCCAGTTACATGATGCTACAACCTTTACCCTGTAAATAAGAAAAACAAGAAAATGAGTACCTACAAAACTTGCCCATCAATGACTACAATAACAAACGTTGCTCCTAGTAGTAGAGTGGGCCTTACTAGGGGCGTGAACATGGAACTCAGGGAGCATTGATGAAGACAGACAAGACTCGTTTTCCAACAGAGCCTCAAAAATAGACACTTGAGACGGATAAGTTTCCTAGGAGCATGGCAGGTCAGCGCATCTCCTGAGGACCTCATGAACTTCAGAATTCAAAATTCAGAAAGCTTATGTACCTCAAATTCTACTACAAAGCGTGACTGTTCTGGGAATATTTTATTGGTTACGTATGCTTCAACAGAAATGCCTGAGGTATTTTTCTTTCGTAAATGCGAACTCTACCTCTGAAGTTTTTCAAAGTTCTTCCTTTCACTTAAGGCTCTATGTCCTGGCAGTAGGTGCTCTCCTAAATTTTGAATTTCGAACGTATGTTCGATAAAATCTGAAAACTTTAAAATACTAGTGAGGGAATGCGTGGTGCGCGTGGAAGAATGGAGTGCGTGGAGCAATGGAGTGCGTGGAGCAATGGAGTGCGTG